>CACRXK020011284.1:0-16553 GCA_902702795.2 Paramuricea clavata | reverse complement strand
CAACCTCGCAATTTTGAAAAAATTTTCATTTTTTTTTCCAACCTCGGAATTTTGAAAAAATTTTCATTTTCTTTTTCCAACCTCGACATTTTGAAAAAATTTTCATTTTTTTTTTCCAACCTCGGAATTTTGGAAAAATTTTGATTTTTTTTTCCAACCTCGGAATTTTGAAAAAAAGTTCATTTTTTTTTTCCAACCTAGGGATTTTGAAAAAATGTTCATTTTTTTTTTCCAACCTCGGATTTTGAAAAAATTTTCATTTTTTTTTTTCAACCTCGCAATTTTGAAAAAATTTTCATTTTTTTTTTTAACCTCGGAATTTTGAAAAAATTTTCATTTTTTTTTTCCAACCTCCGAATTTTGAAAAATTTTGATTTTCTTTTTCCAAACTCGGAATTTTGAAAAAATTTTCATTTTTTTTTCAAACCTCGGAATTTTGAAAAATATTTCATTTTTTTTTCAAACCTCGGAATTTTTAAAAAATTTTCATTTTTTTTTTCCAACCTCGGGATTTTAAAAAAATTTTCATTTTTTTTCTATCCTCGGGATTTTGAAAAAATTTTCATTTTTTTTTCCCAACCTCGGAATTTGAAAAAATTTTCATTTTTTTTTCCAACCTGGGAATTTTGAAAAAATTTTCATTTTTTTTTTCCAACCTCGGAATTTTGAAAAAATTTTCATTTTTTTTCCAACCCGGAATTTTGAAAAAATTTTCATTTTATTTTCCAACCTCGGAATTTCGAAAAAATTTTCATTTTTTTTCTAACTTCGGAATTTTGAAAAAATTTTCATTTTTTTTTCCTGACCTCGGAATTTTGAAAAAAAATTTATTTTTTTTTCCAACCTGGGAATTTTGAAAAAATTTTCATTTTTTTTTTCCAACCTCGGAATTTTGAAAAAATTATCATTTTTTTTTCCAACCTCGGAATTTTGAAAAAATTTTCATTTTTTTTCTAACTTCGAAATTTTGAAAAAATTTTCATTTTTTTTTTCCAACCTCGGAACTTTGAAAAAAATTTCATTTTTTTTTCCAACCTCGGAATTTTGAAAAAATTTTCATTTTTTTTCCAACCCGGAATTTTGAAAAAATTTTCATTTTATTTTCCAACCTCGGAATTTCGAAAAAATTTTCATTTTTTTTCTAACTTCTGAATTTTGAAAAAATTTTCATTTTTTTTTCCAACCTCGGGATTTTGAAAAAAATTTCATTTTTTTTTCCAACCTCGGAATTTTGAAAAAAATTTCATTTTTTTTTACCAATCTCGGAATTTTGAAAAAATATTCATTTTTTTTTCCAACCTCGGAGTTTTGAAAAATTTTCATTTTTTTTCCAACCTCGGAATTTTGAAAGAAATTTCATTTTTTTTTTGAAACCTCGGAATTTTGAAAAATTTTCATTTTTTGTTTTCCAAACTCGGAATTTTGAAAAAAATTTCATTTTTCTTTCCAACCTCGGAATTTTGAAAATGTTTTCATTTTTTTATTCAACCTCGGAATTTTGAAAAAAATTTCATTTTTTTTCCAACCTCGGAATTTTGAAAAAATTTTCATTTTATTTTCCAACCTGGGAATTTTGAAAAAAATTTCATTTTTTTTTTCAAACCTCCGAATTTTGAAAAATTTTGATTTTCTTTTTCCAAACTCGGAATTTTGAAAAAAATTTCATTTTTTTTTCCAACCTCGGAATTTTGAAAAAATTTTCAATTTTTTTCCAAACCCGGAATTTTGAAAAAATTTTCATTTTTTTTCCAACCCGGAATTTTGAAAAAATTTTCATTTTATTTTCCAACCTCGGAATTTCGAAAAAATTTTCATTTTTTTTCTAACTTCTGAATTTTGAAAAAATTTTCATTTTTTTTTCCAACCTCGGGATTTTGAAAAAAATTTCATTTTTTTTTCCAACCTCGGAATTTTGAAAAAAATTTCATTTTTTTTTACCAATCTCGGAATTTTGAAAAAATATTCATTTTTTTTTCCAACCTCGGAGTTTTGAAAAATTTTCATTTTTTTTCCAACCTCGGAATTTTGAAAGAAATTTCATTTTTTTTTTGAAACCTCGGAATTTTGAAAAATTTTCACTTTTTGTTTTCCAAACTCGGAATTTTGAAAAAAATTTCATTTTTCTTTCCAACCTCGGAATTTTGAAAATGTTTTCATTTTTTTATTCAACCTCGGAATTTTGAAAAAAATTTCATTTTTCTTTCCAACCTCGGAATTTTGAAAATGTTTTCATTTTTTTTTTCAAACCTCGGAATTTTGAAAAATTTTGATTTTCTTTTTCCAAACTCGGAATTTTGAAAAAATTTTCATTTTTTTTTCAAATCTCGGAATTTTGAAAAATATTTCATTTTTTTTTCAAACCTCGGAATTTTGAAAAAATTTTCATTTTTTTTTTCCAACCTCGGGATTTTGAAAAAATTTTCATTTTTTTTTCCAACCTCGGGATTTTGAAAAAATTTTCATTTTTTTTTCCCAACCTCGGAATTTTGAAAAAAAATTCATTTTTTTTTCCAATTTGGGAATTTTGAAAAAATTTTCATTTTTTTTTTCCAACCTCAGAATTTTGAAAAAATTTTCATTTTTTTTCCAACCTGGGAATTTTGAAAAAAATTTCATTTTTTTTTCCAACCCCGGAATTTTGAAAAAATTTTCATTTTTTTTTCCAACCTTGGAATTTTGAAAAAATTTTCATTTTTTTTTTCCAAACTCGGAATTTTGAAAAAAATTTCATTTTTTTTTTCCAACCTCGAAATTTGGAAAAAATTTTCATTTTATTTTCCAACCTCGGAATTTCGAAAAAATTTTCATTTTTTTTTCTAACTTCGGAATTTTGAAAAAAAAATCATTTTTTTTTTCCAACCTGGGAATTTTGAAAAAATTTTCATTTTTTTTTTCCAACCTCGGAATTTTGAAAAAATGTTTATTTTATTTTCCAACCTCGGAATTTCGAAAAAATTTTCATTTTTTTTCTAACCTCGGAATTTTGAAAAAATTTTCATTTTTTTTTTCAAATCTCGGAATTTTGAAAAAATTTTCATTTTTTTTTTGCAACCCCCGAATTTTGAAAAAAATTTCATTTTTTTTTCCAATCTCGGAATTTTGAATAAAATTTCATTTTTTTTTTCCATCTTCGGAATTTTGAAAAAATGTTTATTTTCTTTTTCCATCCTCGGAATTTTGAAAAAATTTTCATTTTTTTTTTCCAAACTCGGAATTTTGAAAAAATTTTCATTTTTTTTTTCCAACCTGGCAATTTTGAAAAAATTTTCATTTTATTTTCAAACCTCGGAATTTCGAAAAAATTTTCATTTTATTTTCAAACCTCGGAATTTCGAAAAAATTTTCATTTTTTTTCTAACCTCGGAATTTTGAAAAAATTTTCATTTTTTTTTTCCAACCCCGGAATTTTGAAAAAATTTTCATTTTATTTTCAAACCTCGGAATTTCGAAAAAATTTTCATTTTTTTTCTAACCTCGGAATTTTGAAAAAATTTTCATTTTTTTTTTCCAACCTCGGAATTTTGAAAAAATTTTCATTTTTTTTCCAACCCCGGAATTTCGAAAAAATTTTCATTTTTTTTCCAACCTGGGAATTTTGAAAAAAATTTCATTTTTTTTTTCCAACCTCGGAATTTTGAAAAAATTTTCATTTTTTTTTTCCAACCTCGGAACTTTGAAAAAAATTTTATTTTTTTTTCCAACCTCGGAATTTTGAAAAAATTTTCATTTTTTTTCCAAACCCGGAATTTTGAAAAAATTTTCATTTTATTTTCCAACCTGGGAATTTTGAAAAAAATTTCATTTTTTTTTTCCAACCTCGGAATTTTGAAAAAATTTTCATTTATTTTTCCAACCTCGGAACTTTGAAAAAAATTTCATTTTTTTTTCCAACCTCGGAATTTTGAAAAAATTTTCATTTTTTTTCCAACCCGGAATTTTGAAAAAATTTTCATTTTATTTTCCAACCCGGAATTTTGAAAAAATTTTCATTTTATTTTCCAACCTCGGAATTTCGAAAAAATTTTCATTTTTTTTCTAACTTCTGAATTTTGAAAAAATTTTCATTTTTTTTTCCAACCTCGGGATTTTGAAAAAAATTTCATTTTTTTTCCAACCTCGGAATTTTGAAAAAAATTTCATTTTTTTTTACCAATCTCGGAATTTTGAAAAAATATTCATTTTTTTTTCCAACCTCGGAGTTTTGAAAAATTTTCATTTTTTTTCCAACCTCGGAATTTTGAAAGAAATTTCATTTTTTTTTTGAAACCTCGGAATTTTGAAAAATTTTCATTTTTTGTTTTCCAAACTCGGAATTTTGAAAAAAATTTCATTTTTTTTTCCAACCTCGGAATTTTGAAAATGTTTTCATTTTTTTATTCAACCTCGGAATTTTGAAAAAAATTTCATTTTTTTTCCAACCTCGGAATTTTGAAAAAATTTTCATTTTATTTTCCAACCTGGGAATTTTGAAAAAAATTTCATTTTTTTTTTCCAACCTCGGAATTTTGAAAAAATTTTCATTTATTTTTCCAACCTCGGAACTTTGAAAAAAATTTCATTTTTTTTTCCAACCTCGGAATTTTGAAAAAATTTTCAATTTTTTTCCAAACCCGGAATTTTGAAAAAATTTTCATTTTTTTTTCCAACCTCGGAACTTTGAAAAAAATTTCATTTTTTTTTCCAACCTCGGAATTTTGAAAAAATTTTCATTTTTTTTCCAACCCGGAATTTTGAAAAAATTTTCATTTTATTTTCCAACCTCGGAATTTCGAAAAAATTTTCATTTTTTTTCTAACTTCGGAATTTTGAAAAAATTTTCATTTTTTTTTCCCGACCTCGGAATTTTGAAAAAAAATTTATTTTTTTTTCCAACCTGGGAATTTTGAAAAAATTTTCATTTTTTTTTTCCTACCTCGGAATTTTGAAAAAATTTTCATTTTTTTTTTCCAACCTCGGAATTTTGAAAAAATTTTCATTTTTTTTCTAACTTCGGAATTTTGAAAAAATTTTCATTTTATTTTCCAACCTCGGAATTTCGAAAAAATTTTCATTTTTTTTCTAACCTCGGAATTTTGAAAAAATTTTCATTTTATTTTCCAACCTCCGAATTTTGAAAAAATTATCATTTTTTTTTTCCAACCTCGGAATTTTGAAAAAATTTTCATTTTTTTTCTAACTTCGGAATTTTGAAAAAATTTTCATTTTTTTTTCCCGACCCCCGAATTTTGAAAAAATTTTCATTTTATTTTCCAACCTCGGAATTTCAAAAAAATTTTCATTTTTTTTCTAACCTCGGAATTTTGAAAAAATTTTCATTTTATTTTCCAGCCTTGGAATTTTGAAAAAATTTTCATTTTATTTTCCAACCTCGGAATTTCGAAAAAATTTTCATTTTTTTTCTAACCTCGGAATTTTGAAAAAATTTTCATTTTTTTTTCCAACTTCGGAATTTTGAAAAAATTTTCATTTTTTTCTTTCCATCTTGGAATTTTGAAAAAATTTTGATTTTTTTTTTCATCCTCGGAATTTTGAAAAAATTTTCATTTTTTTTTTCCAACCTCGGAATTTTGAAAAAATTTTCATTTTTTTTTCCAACCTCGGAATTTTGAAAAAATTTTCATTTTTTTTTCCAACCTCGGAATTTTGAAAAAAATTTCATTTTTTTTTCCAACCTCGGAATTTTGAAAAAATTTTCATTTTTTTTTTCCAACCTCGGAATTTTGAAAAAATTTTCATTTTTTTTCCAACCCGGAATTTTGAAAAAATTTTCATTTTATTTTCCAACGTCGGAATTTCGAAAAAATTTTCATTTTTTTTCTAACTTCGGAATTTTGAAAAAATTTTCATTTTTTTTTCCAACCTGGGAATTTTGAAAAAATTTTCATTTTTTTTCCAACCTCGGAATTTTGAAAAAATTATCATTTTTTTTTTCCAACCTCGGAATTTTGAAAAAATTTTCATTTTTTTTTTCCAACCTCGGAATTTTGAAAAAATTATCATTCTTTTTTTCCAACCTCGGAATTTTGAAAAAATTTTCATTTTTTTTCTAACTTCGGAATTTTGAAAAAATTTTCATTTTTTTTTCCCGACCCCCGAATTTTGAAAAAATTTTCATTTTTTTTCCAACCTCGGAATTTCGAAAAAATTTTCATTTTTTTTCTAACCTCGGAATTTTGAAAAAATTTTCATTTTATTTTCCAACCTCGGAATTTCGAAAAAATTTTCATTTTTTTTCTAACCTCGGAATTTTGAAAAAATTTTCATTTTTTTTTTCCAACCTGGGAATTTTGAAAAAATTTTCATTTTTTTTTTCCAACCTGGGAATTTTGAAAAAAATTTCGTTTTGTGGTTCCAACCTGGGAATTTTGAAAAAAATTTCGTTTTGTGGCTAGCCAGGGCAACTAGTGATTTTTTCCAACCTGGGAATTTTGAAAAAAATTTCGTTTTGTGGCTAGCCAGGGCAACTAGTGATGCTATACTATTAATTTCCAAATATTATTATTATATATATATATATATATATATATATATATATATATATATATATATATATATATATATATATATATATATATATATATATATATATATATATATATATATATATATATATATATATATTTATATCTTAAAATTAATTATTGCTACTCAAAATCCCTTTTCAAATAGCGGAACTTTCTTTTCAAATAGCAGAACTCCCTTTAACCAACATGACCTTGTCAAAATAACCAGACCATGTTAGGTGGATATATAACCTGGTTATTCATCCACCTAACGTAGTCTGGTTAATTTAACCAGGGTATCATGGTAAAATTAACCAAGAAATAATCAGGAATATTAGGTTTGCCAAATAGGCTTTTTCTAGGTTAACCAGAGAAATTTTAACAGAGTGTTTTACAGTGGATAAAAAACTATTATTTTTCATTACAATAAAACGCCGCATACAAGAACCTAGAATTTTAAGAAAGAACCTTTTTGGTTAAAATATTTTATTTAGACCCCTTTTAAATAAGAACCTGTTCCCCGCAAACATTTTTCTTATCAAAATAACCCTTTTCCGTCCAGGCGTCATGCTTGGTTTGTGTAGCGAGAACTACGAACATCGTGTGATATATATTTCAAAATGACCGCCATTTTTGTTGCCAAGAACGTCACTCTCCCGAGAATTGGAGGGAACTAGAGAAGCCGCACAGTTAATATGGTATAGATGTCATATAACGTATAAAATGCATGATGTCAAACGCGGAAAACCAATTTATGCGTTGTCCCAAGGGATAACTTTTAGCGAGAATTTAGTAACGATTCACAGTGCAAGTCGTTGGCAAACCAATAAATTTCATAAAAACATCACATTTTAAAAGTGTTTTTCCGCGTTTGACGTCATCATAAGAAAGGTCTATTAAGTACGGCTCACGAAAAGCACGAATGTTTGAATCAAAATTAAATATACGTCTATTTTGGTCACCAAAATATGTATTTGAGTTCGGCTCATGAAAAGTACGGCGTCTAAACCGGGCCTAAGATATTTGGTCGTTGCAATAATTTCTTGAAGTTTTTTTTAAATAACCTTCAACTTGTTGCGAGCCTGTTGGCTTCATCGACCTTGTCGACTATTGGCTAGTATCCAAAGCCAAACTCAGGTTTAGCAAAAGTCAAGATTAAGATATTAAGACCAAAATCTGTTAAGGAGATCAAAAAGAGATGATTAATTACATAGACCTTATGCATAATGACGTCAGAAGGCTTGGTGTCAGCGAGGAATGCTGGCCTTTCGATAGTGTCCATTTTGAATTGTTTTTAATCTTCCCGGGCGATGACTACTAAGACCAGCATTCCTCGCGGGCATCAATCCTTTTGACGTCAAAATGCATAAGGTCTATTGATTTTGTGTTTACAACAGAAAGTTCGTCTGAACTGTATCAGGAGTGATATTGTTTAAATATTAAATGAACATGCACACATGAGGATTTCAACAAATTTAAATCATAGATATCTTATATACACTAGATAGTGCATCTAATTATTCTGCAATTCAAAATTTGAAGTCGTGATTGTAGACTCAGGATATTCCCATGAAATGAGAAGACTCATATGTTTTCTATTTCTTAAACAGCGAACTTAAACATTAAGTTAAACTTAACCTATTCCAAATACATTTTCAAACTGTTCAAATGATGAAAGTTATTGTTGTTTTTTAAGCGTTTATTAGCGAGTGGGAAACTCCAACATGGCCGCGCCATCTATTCAAATGGGGTAACCGCTGGAATATTCTTAGCTTCAATTTTACTTAAAGAGATGCGCTATCTACTGTATATAAGATATAATTATATTATTTAAATGCACTGCAGTCTGCAGCGTTATTCACCATTCTAGTAATATAAAAGAGAAATGGTCAGATTCATATTCGAGTTGTCAAATAATTGCTAGAATATTGTCTTAAATTGAGAAATAAAATTCATTTACTACAAGGTGTTAAGCCCTGGACAAACTAGGAAACATTTTTGCGGAAACATTGTTTCCTACCAAGGCATGTTTTGCTATGTTTCCAAGACTGGGCAAACAGTGAAAAACATAGGGATAGCTAGCCAGGGCAACTAGTCATGCTATAGTATTAATTTCCAAAATTAACCCAGGTACTGATAAGTTGTTTTGCTATCTTGTTCATTTGCTCTATTTCAAATTTTTTAATGGAATAATGTATATATATATCTGTATATATATATAATTATATATATATATATATATATATATATATATATATATATATATATATATATATATATATATATATATATATATATATATATATGTATATATATATATATATATATTCTCTTTTCAAATAGCGGAGCATTCTTTTCAAACAGCAGAACTCCATTTTCAAATAACGGAGCATTCTTTTCAAATAGCAGAACTCCTTTTTCAAATAGCGGAGCATTCTTTTCAAATAGGAGAACTCGCTTTTCAAATAGCGGAGCATTCTTTTTAAATAGCAGAACTCCCTTTTCAAATAGTGGAGCATTCTTTGAAATAGCAGAACTCCATTATCAAATAGCAGAACTTTCTTTTCAAATAGCAGAACTCCCTTTTCAAATAGCGCAACTTTCTCGTCAAGTAGCAGAACTCTCTTTTCAAATAGCGGAGCATTCTTTTCAAATATCAGAACTCCCTTTTTCAAATAGCGGAGCATTCTCTTCAAATAGCAGTACTCCCTTTTCAAATAACGAAACTTTCTTTTCAGATATCAGAACTCCCTTTTCAAATAGCGGAACTTTCTCCTCAAGAAGCAGAACTCTCTTTTCAAATAGCGTAGCATTCTTTTAAAATAGCAGAACTCCCTTTTCAAATAGCGGAACTTTATTTTCAAATAGCAGACCTCCCTTTTCAAATAGCGGGGCATTCTTTTCAAGTACCAGAACTCGCTTTTCAAATAACGAAACTTTCATTTCAAATATCAGAACTACTTTTCAAATAGCGGAACTTTCTCCTCAAGTAGCAGAACTCTCTTTTCAAATAGCGGAGCATTCTTTTCAAATAGCAGAACTCCCTTTTCAAATAGCGGAACTTTCTTTTCAAATAGCAGAACTCCCTTTTAAAATAGCGGAGCATTATTTTCAATTAGAAGAACTCCCTTTTCATATAGCGGAGCGTTCTTTTCAAATAGCAGAACTCCCTTTTTAAATAGCGGAACCTTCTTTTCAAATAGCATACATCCCTTTTCAAATAGCGGAGCATTCTTTTCAAATAGCAGAACTCCTTTTTCAAATAGCGAAACTTTTTTTCAAATAGGAGAACTCCCTTTTCAAGTAGCGGAACTTTCTTTTAAAATAGCAGAATTCCTTTTTCAAATAGCCGAGCATTCTGTTCAAATAGGAGAACTCCCTTTTCAAAAAGCGGAGCATTCTTTTCAAATGGCAGACTTCCTTTTTCAAATAGCGGAACATTCTTTTCAAATAGCAGTACTCCCATTTCAAATAACGAAACTTTCTTTTCAAATATCAGAACTCCCTTTTCAAATAGCGGAGCATTCTTTTTAAATAGCAGAACTCCCTTTTCAAATTGCGGAGCATTCTTTTCAAATAGCAGAACTCCCTTTTCAAATAGAGGAACTTTCTCCTGAAGTAGCAGAATTCTCTTTTCAAATAGCGGAGCATTCTTTTCAAATAGCAGAACTCCCTTTTTAAATATCGGAGCATTTTTTTAAATAGCATAACTCCCTTTTCTAATAGCGGAGCATTCTTTTCATATAGCAGGACTCCCCTTTCAAATAGCATAACTTTCTTTTCCAATAGCAGAACTCCCTTTTCAAATAGCGGAACATTCTTTCAAATATCAGAACACCCTTTTCAAATAGCAGAACTTTCTTTTCAAATAGCAGAACTCCCTTTTCAAATAGCGGAGCATTCTTTTGAAATAGCAGAACTACCTTATCAAATAGTAGAACTTTCTTTTCAATAGCAGAACTCCCTTTTCAAAAAGCGGAACTTTCTCGTCAAGTAGCAGAACTGTCTTTTCAAATAGCGGAGCATTCTTTTCAAAAAGAAGAACTCCCTTTTCAAATAACGAAACTTTCTTTTCAAATAGCAGAACTCCCTTTTCAAAAGCGGAGCATTCTTTTCAAATAGCAGAACTCCTTTTTCAAATAGCGGAGCATTCTTTTGAAATAGCAGAACTCGCTTTTCAAATAGAGGAACTTCCTCCTCAAGTTGCAGAACTCCCTTTTCAAATAGCGGAGCATTCTTTTCAAATAGCAGAACTCCCTTTTCAAATAGCGGAACTTTCTTTTCAAATAGCAGAACTCCCTTTTCAAATAGCGGAGCATTTTTTTCAAATAGGAGAACTCCCTTTTCAAATAGCGGAGCATTCTTTTCAAATAGCAGAACTCCCTTTTCAAAAATCGAAACTTTCTTTTCAAATAGCAGAACTCCCTTTTCAAAAGCGGAGCATTCTTTTCAAATAGCAGAACTCCTTTTTCAAATAGCGGAGCATTCTTTTGAAATAGCAGAACTCGCTTTTCAAATAGAGGAACTTCCTCCTCAAGTTGCAGAACTCCCTTTTCAAATAGCGGAGCATTCTTTTCAAATAGCAGAACTCCCTTTTCAAATAGCGGAACTTTCTTTTCAAATAGCAGAACTCCCTTTTCAAATAGCGGAGCATTTTTTTCAAATAGGAGAACTCCCTTTTCAAATAGCGGAGCATTCTTTTCAAATAGCAGAACTCGCTTTTCAAATAGCGGAACAATATTTTCAAATAGCAGAACACCCTGTTCAAATAGCGGAAACTTCTTTTCAAATAGCGGACCTCCCTTTTCAAATAGCGGAGCATTCTTTTCAAACAGCAGAACTCTCTTTTCAAATGGGGGAACTTTCTCCTCAAGTAGCAGAACTCTCTTTTCAAATAGCGGAGCATTCTTTTCAAATAGCAGAAATCCCTTTTCAAATAACGGTGCATTCTTTTCAAATAGCAGAACTCCATTTTCAAATAACGATACTGTCTTTTCAAATAGCAGAACTCCCTTTTCAAATAGCGGAGCATTCTTTTCTAATAGCAGAACTCCCTTTTCAAATAGCGGAGCATTCTTTTGAAATAGCAGAACTCCCTTTTCAAATAGCGGAACTTCCTCCTCAAGTAGCAGAACTCTCTTTTCAAATGGCGGAGCATTCTTTTCAAGTAGCAGAACTCCCTTTTCAAATAGCGGAGCATTCTTTTCAAATAACAGAACTCCCTTTTCAAATAGCGGAGCATTCTTTTCAAATAGGAGAACTCCCTTTTCAAATAGCGGAGCATTCTTTTGAAATAGCAGAACTCCCTTTTTAAATAGCGGAGTAATATTTTAAAATAGCAGAACTCCCTTTTCAAATAGCGGAACCTTCTTTTCAAATAGCAGACCTCTCTTTTCAAATAGCGGAGCATTTTTTTTCAAATAGCAGAACTCCCTTTTCAAATAGCAGAACTTTCTTTTCAAATAGCAGAACTCCCTTTTCAAAGTTTTGAAGAGAAAATTCTAAGTTTGAAGAGTAAATTCAAAGTTTTGAAGCCTAAATTCTAAGTTTTGAAGAGTAAATTCTAAGTTTTGAAGAGCAAAATCGATAATTTGAAGAGTAAATTCTAAGTTTTGAAGAGTAAATTCGATATTTTGAACAGTAAAGTCTAAGTTTTGAAGAGTAAATTCTATGTTTTGAAGAGTAAATTCTAAGATTTGAAGAGTAAATTCTAAGTTTTGAAGATTAAATTCTAAGTTTTGAAGAGTAAATTCTAAGTTTTGACAAGCAAATTCTAAGATTTGAAGAGTAAAATCTAAGTTTTGAAGAGTAAATTCTTTATTTTGAAGTGTCAATTATAAGTTTTGAAAAGTAAATTCTAAATTTTGAAGAATAAATTCGAAGTTTTGAAGAGTAAATTCTAAATTTTGAAGAGTAAATTCTAAATTTTAAAGAGTATATTCCAAGTTTCGATGAGTAAATTCTAAGTTTTGAAGGGTAAGTTCTAAGTTTTGAAGAGTAAATTCTAAGTTTGAAGAGTAAATTCTATGTTTTGAAGATTAAATTCTAAGATTTCAAGAGTAAATTCTAAGTTTTGAAGACTAAATTTTAAGTTCCGAAGAGTAACTTCTAATTTTGAAGAGTAAATTCTAAGTTTTGAGTTGTAAATTCTAAGTTTAGAAGGGTTAATTCTAAGTTTTGAAAAGAAAATTCTAAGATTTGAAGAGTAAATTCTAAGTTTAGAAGAGTAAATTCTAAGTTTTGAAGAGAAAATTCTAAGTTTGAAGAGTAAATTCTAAGTTTTGAAGAGATAATTCGATATTTTGAAGAGTAAATTCGATATTTTGAAGAGTAAATTCTCAGTTTTGAAGAGTAAATTATAAATTTTGAAGAGTAAATTCTATGTTTTGAAGAATAAATTATAAATTTTGAAGAGTAAATTCTAAGTTTTGAAGAGTAAATACTCAGTTTTGAAAAGTACATTCTAAGATTTGAAGAGTAAATTCTAAGTTTTGATGAGTAAATTCTAAGTTTTGAAGAGTAAATTCTAAATTTTGAAGAGTAAATTCTAAATTTTGTAGGGTATATTCCAAGTTTCGATGAGTAAATTCTAAGTTTTGAAGGGTAAGTTCTAAGTTTTGAAGACTAAATTCTAAGTTTGAAGAGTAAATTCTATGTTTTGAAGATTAAATTCTAAGATTTCAAGAGTAAATTCTAAGTTTTGATGACTAAATTTTAAGTTCCGAAGAGTAAATTCTAATTTTGAAGAGTAAATTCTAAGTTTTGAGTTGTAAATTCTAAGTTTAGAAGGGTTAATTCTAAGTTTTGAAGAGAAAATTCTAAGATTTGAAGAGTAAATTCTAAGTTTAGAAGAGTAAATTCTAAGTTTTGAAGAGTAAATTCTAAGTTTGAAGAGTAAATTCTAAGTTTTGAAGAGTAAATTCGATATTTTGAAGAGTAAATTCGATATTTTGAAGAGTAAATTCTCAGTTTTGAAGAGTAAATTATAAATTTTGAAGAGTAAATTCTATGTTTTGAAGAATAAATTATAAATTTTGAAGAGTAAATTCTAAGTTTTGAAGAGTAAATACTCAGTTTTGAAAAGTACATTCTAAGATTTGAAGAGTAAATTCTAAGTTTTGATGAGTAAATTCTAAGTTTTGAAGAGTAAATTCTAAATTTTGAAGAGTAAATTCTAAATTTTGTAGGGTATATTCCAAGTTTCGATGAGTAAATTCTAAGTTTTGAAGGGTAAGTTCTAAGTTTTGAAGACTAAATTCTAAGTTTGAAGAGTAAATTCTATGTTTTGAAGATTAAATTCTAAGATTTCAAAAGTAAATTCTAAGTTTTGAAGACTAAATTTTAAGTTCCGAAGAGTAAATTCTAATTTTGAAGAGTAAATTCTAAGTTTTGAAGAGTAAATTCGATATTTTGAAGAGTAAATTCGATATTTTGAAGAGTAAATTCTCAGTTTTGAAGAGTAAATTATAAATTTTAAAGAGTAAATTCTATGTTTTGAAGAATAAATTATAAATTTTGAAGAGTAAATTCTAAGTTTTGAAGAGTAAATACTCAGTTTTGAAAAGTACATTCTAAGTTTTGAAGAGTAAATTCTAAGTTTTGATGAGTAAATTCTAAGTTTTGAAGAGTAAATTCTAAGTTTTGAAGAGTAAATACTAAGTTTGAAGAGTAAATTCTAGGTTTTGAAGACTAAATTCTAAGTTTTGAAGGGTAAATTCTAAGTTTTGAAGAGTAAATTCGATATTTTGAAGGGTAAATTCTAAATTTTGAACAGTAAATTCAATATTTTGAAGAGTAAATTCTAAATTTTCAAGAATAAATTCTAAGTTTAGTAGAGCAAATTCTAAGTTTTGAAGAGTAAATTCTATGTTTGAAGAGTAAATTCTAAGATTTGAAGAGTAAATTCGATATTTTGAAGAGTAAATTCTCAGTTTTGAAGAGTAAATTATAAATTTTGAAGAGTAAATTCTATGTTTTGAAGAATAAATTATAAATTTTGAAGAGTAAATTCTAAGTTTTGAAGAGTAAATACTCAGTTTTGAAAAGTACATTCTAAGTTTTGAAGAGTAAATTCTAAGTTTTGATGAGTAAATTCTAAGTTATGAAGAGTAAATTCTAAGTTTTGAAGAGTAAATTCTAAGTTTGAAGACTAAATTCTAAGTTTTGAAGACTAAATTCTAAGTTTTGAATGGTAAATTCTAAGTTTTGAAAGTAAATTCGATATTTTGAAGAGTAAATTCTAAGTTTTGAAGAGTAAATTCTAAGTTTTGAAGAGTAAATTCTATATTTTGAAGAGTAAATTCTAAGTTTTGAAGAGTAACTTCAATTTTTTTAAGAGTAAATCCTAAATTTTGAAGAATAAATTCTAAGTTTAGTACAGCAAATTCTAAGTTTTGAAGAGTAAATTCAATGTTTTGAAGTGTAAATTCTAAGATTTGAAGAGCAAATTCTAAGTTTTGAAGACCAAGTCTTAAGTTCCGAAGATTAAATTCTAATTTTGAAGAGTAAATTCTAAGTTTGGAGGAGTAAATTCTAAGTTTAGAAGGGTGAATTCTAAGTTTTGAAGAGAAAATTCTAAGAATTAAAGAGTAAATTCTAAGTTTAGAAGAGTGAATTCTAAGTTTTGAAGAGAAAATTCTAAGTTTGAAGAGTAAATTCTAAGTTTTAAAGAGTAAATTCCAAGTTTTGAAGAGAAAATTGTAAGATTTGAAGCGTAAATTCTTAGTTTAGAAGAGTAAATTCTAAGTTTTAAAGAGAAAATTCTAAGTTTGAAGAGTAAATTCTAAGTTTTGAAGAGTAAATTCTATATTTTGAAGAGTAAGTTCTAAGTTTTGAAGAGTAAATTCAGAATTTTGAAGAGTAAATTCTTAGTTTTGAAGAGTAAATTCTAAGTTTTAAAGAGTAAATTCTACGTTTTGAAGAGGAATTTCTAAGTTTTGAAGAGTACATTCTAAGTTTTGAAGAGTAAATTCTAAGTTTTCATGAGTAAATTCTAAATTTTGAAGGGTAAGTTCTATGTTTTGTACAGTAAATTCTAAGTTTGAAGAGTAAATTCTATGTTTTGAAGACTAAATTCTAAGATTTCAAGAGTAAATTCTAAGTTTTGAAGACTAAATTTTAAGTTCCGAAGAGTAAATTCTAATTTTGAAGAGCAAATTCTAAGTTTTGAGTTGTAAATTCTAAGTTTAGAAGAGTTAATTCTAAGTTTTGAAGAGAAAATTCTAAGATTTGAAGAGTAAATTCTAAGTTCAGAAGAGTAAATTCTATCTTTTGAAGAGTAAATTCCAAGATTTCAAGAGTAAATTCTAAGTTTTGAAGACTAGATTTTAAGTTCCGAAGAGTAAATTCTAATATTGAAGAGTAAATTCTAAGTTTTGAGTTGTAAATTCTAAGTTTAGAAGGGTTAATTCTAAGTTTTGAAGAGAAAATTGTAAGATTTGAAGAGTAAATTCTTAGTTTAGAAGGGTAAATTCTACGTTTTGAAGAGAAAATTCTAAGTTTGAAGAGTAAATTCTAAGTTTTGAAGAGTAAATTCTATATTTTGAAGAGTAAATTCTAAGTTTTGAAGAGTAAATTCAGAATTTTGAAGAGTAAATTCTAATTTTTGAAGAGTAAATTCGAAGTTTTAAAGAGTAAATTCTACGTTTTGAAGAGTAATTTCTAAGTTTTGAAGAGTACATTCTAAGTTTTGAAGAGTAAATTCTAAGTTTTGATGAGTAAATTCTAAGTTTTGAAGGGTAAGTTCTAAGTTTTGAAGAGTAAATTCTAAGTTTGAAGAGTAAATTCTATGTTTTGAAGACTAAATTCTAAGATTTCAAGAGTAAATTCTAAGTTTTGAAGACTAAATTTTAAGTTCCGAAGAGTAAATTCTAATTTTGAAGAGCAAATTCTAAGTTTTGAGTTGTAAATTCTAAGTTTAGAAGAGTTAATTCTAAGTTTTGAAGAGAAAATTCTAAGATTTGAAGAGTAAATTCTAAGTTTAGAAGAGAAAATTCTAAGTTTGAAGAGTAAATTCTAAGTTTTGAAGAGTAGATTCTATATTTTGAAGAG
>CACRXK020011282.1:0-12419 GCA_902702795.2 Paramuricea clavata | reverse complement strand
CAATTTGACAGTTGACAGTTTATTTATCGCAATCGACGCTGATTGGTTCGCGTTTAGCAGATGCGAAAAGGGGATGATTGAATAAAACGCATGGTTCCGTGCAGGCTCACCTTTCTCCCAGTGAGCCTGTTCGCAGGCTAAAATGCATTTAGTATTGCATACTGTACATACACGGGGTTATATTTGTTACAATAAATGTATTTTAAAAAACGCGTTCTTGTATGTATGTATGTTTTAATTTCAACCGTTTTATGCAGCACTCAATTTCAAAATTATTGATTTATTGCATGTTTTACGATATGTACATCCCTGCATCCATGAGAATTGTGTCACATTTATGCAAGCATTGATATGCATGCATCAAAAGATATTTTCAAAAGCGCGATATGAAATTCAAAGATCAAAATCTGTGCATATATACCGGGTGGCGCAAAAAAAAGTTCACGCGTTTGATTTAGTACAGCGAAAAAACTATAAGTGTTACGTTCCTCAAATAAATGTTATCCTATCCAGGAAGGCCTAACTTAAATTTTTATGTATAATACATGCATTTTTGTTTAGTATTACCCAAGATATTGGTAAATCAATTTGAATATGCAATTTCAAAACGTTCCAAAATTAGCTGAAAATAGCCTATTAAATACGAGTAAAGGAATTAACGATATATGAAGAACACAACGGCAGTAAATAACGCGTTTATCATGGAAAATTAAATAACTATATTCTTGCACGTGTGACCATACTATCGAACGAATTAACGTTGGATTTATTTGCTGGTCAAAGTTATGGCAATCAGCAATAATCGCTTCACGAAGCTGTCTCAAATTGTTCGGTTGTTGCTCAAATTGTTCGGTTGTTGATCTAATTTAATTCCCTGTAGCTATGGGACATGGAATACTGCGAAGCAATTCTTAATTAAAAGAGCCATCTTTTTCGAAATTTTGTTGCTTTTCAAATGATAATAAAACAAATAAATAAATAAGGAAAATCATTCGTTGCACGTTTCAATTCAAATTAAATTCATACAAGCGAATATGTCTGACGAAATTCTAAAATTTATCAAAACAGTTTAATAGGCCATTTTTAGCCAATTTGTCAGATTTTCAAAACTTCGTTCCAAATTTTATTTGGCGATATCCCAGTCAATATTGCACGTAAATAAGCATGCTATAGCTCAAAATTTAAGTTAGACTATTATGAATACAGCCACGTTTATTTCAGGGATGTAACCCTTATAGATTGTTCGCTGTACTAAATCAAACAGTTATACTTTTTTTTGCGCCACCCGGTATATATATATATATATATATATATATATATATATATATATATATATATATATATATATATATATATATATATATATATATATATATAAAATATATATATATATATATATATATATATATATATATATATATATATATATATATATATATATATATATATATATATATATATATATATATATATATATATATATATATATATATATATATATATATATATATATATATATAATGCAAATAAAGAAGCATGACTAAAGCGAGGTAAACTCCCACTTACACAAAGTTTGATCAGTTTATGAAAGGTGATTAATTTCTACTTTACGTTATTTTAACAGTCTTTAATCAACGGATTAATTCAGTTTTAATAAACTTTAGCCAACAAGTCTTTCTATGATTAAATACAGGCTCTGGTCAGAATACCAGGGAGGTCTTATATAGCTTTTATGGGGGGGGGGGGTAAATCTAGCTTGTTAGCTGGATTTGCTTTGCAAAAGATGTATCATTGAATAGATGAACACAAGAAAAATATTATACTGCAAAGAAGGGCTAGATGATAGACATGACATTTTTGCAGACAATAGCATGCATACTGTAAGATAAGACTTTTGGTAATAAATAATACTGGGATTTCCATTTCATGTTAAACATTGACTTACTTTATATTAGTCATTTACAGTATTAATGAATTGAAATGACATTTGCTAGGCTGCATGTTTATATTTTATTTTTATAGTATAAAAATAAAATTGTAATAGTATGAAATAAAATACATTTCTGTTCATTGACCAGTACTTATTTAATGTCTTCTTCATCCAGTGGTCAGAGTAGATTTCTACTTCTTGCAAGTAAATATTTGACAAGCAGTCTGGAATAAGCGCAGGAATAAGCACAATAAGCCATTTTATAGTAGCAATATGAAAAGTTTTTTTCTTTTTCCATGACTTTTAATGCATCAGCCAAATCCAAGTGTGCCCATCCCCCTCGCCCAGCCATTTTGCTGTAAAGCACATCCCGGGGGTTGGGCATTTCCACTCGAACTTTATGCACTTATCATCGGCTTCCCCGGGGGTCGACCCCTGGGACACCCCAGGGTCGCCCCATGTGAGGTAATCCAGGATGTATTTGGATTCCGGGTCCCACTGGTTGGATTCCGTATCCTACTCTTTGGATTCCGGATTCCACATCTTGGATTCCGGATTCCGGAACTGTAGTGGATTCCGGATTCCAATTTATTATTTTGTGTATTCCAAAGCCAATAAATAAACTTTCAGTTCCCAGTGCGCCTGTTACTGTATATATTATCAAAGACGTTTTGATAATAAAAGATATGATATAGCTTCAAATAAGTACATCAAAATTATATATCGACACTCTGTAATGCAACTAACATTGTTTTTGTTTCGCGGCAAGGCCCTATTCAGAAACCTTTCTAAAAATTTAATTGCGGTGTCAACGGTGCGAAAGAGCAACGATTTTTAACTTCCGGGAAATTATTTTTGATTACCTCAAAATTCCACGCGTGTCTTGGTTTACTCATGCTCTTGACACTTATTGTTCTGGTAAAATCAGACATAACAAAATTACAATGAATACATTTTTTCTGCAATAAAATTACGAAAAATCGCGCCGAGTAGATGGTTGTTTCACTATCTAACAACGAAGAGACATATGGCGAGTAGCTCAGCCTAGTAACAATAAATATGAGATAAATATACTATTTTATAATCTATATAAAGACTACCAAACTTTCATGATCCAGAAAATGTGTCACAAGTTTGCTATTCGGTTATTATTCTTGGCCACTGATACTGCATTTGTAACAGAAATCTACTCAAAACTGTGTAACGGAACATCCTCTAAGTGCTATTGTAACAATCCAGTGTTTGTATTAATCAGACATAGCATAAATAACAATTACTTTAATTACAATATTTCGAAGTATAGCCTTCTCTTTAGGTAAGCAACGCAACTGCATGTAAAGGCATGAAAACTTTAACTTTAAACACTTGAAACATTAATGCATGTCAAACAACTTCATATCTTAAGAACATGGAGCTATACTTCGAATTACTAACTAATCCCTGTGGCTTATTATGACTAAACCTGTGGTTTAAAGCACGATCATGGGTTTTACGTTGGTGGAGTTATACTTCCGTGTGCATCAAATAACTTATATTTTATCTTACAGAGCCTGCTCAGTCCTCTCCTGTGCTTCGACACCCATTCAGATATTCTGCCCTTACCCGCTCTCTTCAGTACAAACTAACAGTTAGGCATCAAATCGCTATCATGGGCGTGTCTGAATAAAACTATCATCAATCAATCAATTCAAACACTGAATTACACAAACTTGGAAATGTTTCTATCACTCAAATACTGTAATGCATAGGGATAAAATGAATAATAATTGTAGAAACATGTATCGCTATAGCTGAGAAGGAAATGCGTTGTTCTTCCAGACAGGCTGACACTCTTCTTCCATCTCTTCTTCCATCTCTTCTTCCACATGCTATTGTCTCCAGTTTCCTCATATGCGTTAGCAATGCGTGATAGTTGAATGTTCTTCTCCGGAGAGACTAGAAACTGCATGTTCGCGTTGAAACAAAATCCCGCAGGAGTCGGCTATGATACACTTCGGGGAGTTCTTGTCACAGGTATCACCCATAGATATCTTATATACACTAGATAGCGCATCTCTTTAATTAAAATTGAAGCCAAGAATATTCCAGCGGTTACCCCCATTTGAATAGATGGCGGCCATGTTAAAGTTTCCCACTCGCTAAGAAACGCTTAAAAAACAATAACTTTCATCATTTGAACAGTTTGAAAATGTATTTGGAATAGGTTTAACTTAATGTTTAAGTTCCCTGTTTAAGAAATGGAAAACATACGAGTCTTCTCATTTCATGGGAATATCCTGAGCCTGCAATCACAGCTTCAATTTTTGAATTGCAGAATGGATCCTCTGTTTGGTTAAGCCATCGAATGCTCATATTGTTTCAGTAAATGCAGCTAAGAAAATTAAAACCAAAAAAGCCGTATACTCTGATCGGATAAGTAATGAAATAATAAGTCAAGTTCGGACATTCTTATAAAGGGATTTAGAAAGATATTCAATACTATATTAAAGACTGGACATTTTCCATCATCTTGGTGTGAAGGTCTTATTACCCCAATTTTTAAATCCGGAAACAGACTAGACCCAGACAATCATAGAGGAATATGTGTTTCAAGCTCCCTGGGGAAATTATTTTGTTCTATCCTCAACAATAGATTAATGACTTATGTAAATGAAAACGAAATAATACATCCATGTCAAATAGGCTTTATGCCTGGAAACAGAACAGCGGATCACATATTAACTCTAAAAACACTATACATGACAAATATGTTAAACAACACAATAATGGAAAAATTTATGCCTGCTTTGTTGATTTTAAGAAAGCGTTCGATTCAGTTTGGCACGACGGCCTCTTCTTAAAATTATTAGAAAATAAAATAGGAGGGAGATTCTATGACCTGATTAAAAATCTCTACTCAAATACACAATGTGCTGTTAAAGTATCAAATAATAGAACGCCCTTTTTCCCTTACAGTAGAGGAGTTCGTCAAGGGTGTATTCTAAGTCCACTCCTATTTAATATTTACATCAACGAATTACCAAAACTGTTTGAAAGCACAAACTCTGATCCATTTATACTACCTAACGGTACATCAATCAGTAGCCTCCTATATGCAGACGACCTCATTATTGTATCAAAATCAAAATCTGGCCTTCAAAACTGTCTAAATACACTTGATAGTTGGAAGAAAAAATGGCTGATGGAAGTCAACCTGAAGAAAACCAAAATAATGATTTTTCAAAAACATAATTCAAAAAAACAAAACCTAAACTTGAACTTTACAATAGGTAACAAGCCAGTCGATATTACAAATGAATACACATATCTAGGTTTAAAGATAACCCCAAATGCCAAATTCTCAGTTGCAACCAAACATCTAAGTGAAAAAGCTATGCATGCTCTATACAAAATACGTAAAAACGTAGATTTTCACTGCCTACCCGCTAATTTAGCTTGTAAAATCTTTGACAGTGTGATTTCACAAATTCTACTTTATAATTCGGAAATATGGGAGCATACATGGACAATGACTTCGCCAAATGGGATAAAACCGTCACTGAAAAAGCTCATTTGAAATTCTGTAAACTATACTTGGGTGTCAACAGAAAAGCCAGTAACCTTGCCAGTAGAGGGGAACTGGGCAGATACCCATTACAAATTTCAATACTTAAAAGGATACTTAGGTATATTAAAAACATATGCCAACTCCCAGATTCATGTATCGCGAAACAAGTTTTCCATTATTCGAAAGAGCTATACATGAACAATAATGAATCTTTTTACTCCAATGTTATAAACGTTTTGAAAAGATATCTTCCTGAACTGGACGATACAATGGATCTAGAAACATTTACTAAAGACACGATTATAGACTCTTTCATCAAAAAAAGCGTCAAAGACAACTATGTTTCATTCTGGAATGATCAAGTAAGAAATTCCAGAAAACTATCATTTTACTATACATTTAAAAAGAACTATAAAATGGAAGAATATCTTAACACAATAAAAGACCCATCCCAAAGAAGAATGTTTGCAAAATTCCGAATAAGTAATCACAAACTACTTATAGAATACGGCCGTTATCGAAATATACCCCGTGAAGAAAGATATTGTAAATTATGCGGCACACAGAAAGTCGAAGACGAATTTCACTTTGCCTTCGAATGTCAAAATTATGAAAACATTAGGAATGATTCCAGCAATATACTGAAAAACATTTTTCAAATGACTCTTGTAACAGAGTCAAAGCAAAACTTATTGAGTCATGTTATTTCAAGTACTGATTCAGTTTTAATCGATCTATTTTCAAAATTCATTGCAAAATATTTTAACATTAGAGACAAAAGCCTTCAAACAAGAGATACTAACTAAATTACTAAATTTTCCTATATTTCTATTATATATTATCTATTGTATATATCTCTAAAGCGCGCATACCAAGAGAAAGGGAGTTTCCGTCTTGTCTAATTAGCATTGACAACTTTTCCGCAACACACTGTCCATCAGTACTCAAGTAAATATAAATTTGGTATCCAACAGCATTAAGACCAAAATCGGAACAAAATCAACAGATTACCTGACTCAGACTGAGTGCTTTGCTTTTTATCAAAAGGTCTCAATACATCACTACCCTCCAAAATCTCCAGAAGCGTATCCAAGATTTTTGATCAGAGGGGGAGGGGGAGGGGGGCGACAGCAGAAACCTAGTTAGGGCCATGTTTCACTTCTTCTTATATAGAATACATTTTCGCGGGCTGGCCTCTCGGTCCCCAACCTGGCTATGTCTCTGAAAACGTTTTCAGCGAAACCGTCATAGGCTCTGACTCCAAAGGTTGTCCATCATCATCATCATCATCTGTGTTCCATCGCTTTCGATCTTCAAACAATCAGATTAAATATGTTCTAAATATCTAACAACATGAAGTCGCAAATCGGAACAAAGGCCAACAAATGATTAACACGTTGTGGGTAAATATGTTTCTCTGAACTTGAACTCGGAGAAGTTTTATATGACATATCGTTGCTAACATTTTCGAAGAGCAGTGATGTTTTCATAAACAGTAAAGTACTCGGTCTAGGTAAGGTAATCATTTGTTGTAATAACTTGAACAAGGTGGGTCCAGTGTAGATCAAGGTTGTAGGAATCAGACGGTGCAAAACTTGTCCGAGTTCAGGTTGAGAGAATCCTATTTACCCACATCGTGTTAATCACCTGCTTGCCTTTGTTCCGACTTGAGACTTCATGTTGTTAGATAACATATTTAGGCTGACTGCTTGATGATCGAAGGCGATGGAAAACAGATGATGCTGAAGGTAATGATGATGATGGTGATGATCATGGTGCTGGAAACGGCAATTTACTTCATGGTGGGCAACTTTTGGAGTCCACTCAGAGTACTGATGACGGTTTCGCTGAAGACATTTTGGAGAGCAGTGATGTTTTGATAAAGAGGCAAATTACTCAGTCAGATCGAGTCAGGTAATCTGTTGGTCTTGTTCCGATTTTCGACTTAATGCTGTTGGATAACATATTTAAAATTAATTGACAGAGAATGGACATTGTGTTTCGGAAAGGCTGTTAATGCTAATTAGACAAGACGAAACTCCCTTCCTCCTGATATGCGTGCGTCGTACGCACAAGTTATTGCGCATAATTATGCGTATGCGCATGTCTAATAGACAGATTTAGATCGAGGACGCCAACGTTAAAGACGACGTGAAAATGGCGTGTTGTGCCCATGTATGGATATGCCACGCCATTTTGACGTCGTCTTTGACGTCCGCGTCCTCGATCTAAATTTGTCTATTATAATTAGATTGCAAACGTCACGAAATGCTGTTGTATAACAATACCTCCTATAACATACTAGGCTGTTTCCTTCTTCTTTGTTTTCTTTTATAAACTGAGAATGATGATTGCACAAATTGGATTGGCGAAAAGCCGTTTGAGGATGAAATTGGCTGATACAAAAACAGAGTCGTAATGAAGTTCCAGACTTGGACCAACCAACTTTGACTCAATAAAATTGGCGGGGAAAAATTTAGAAAATAAATTAGATTGTTAGTTATCGTAATTTCTCTGTTTAACACCACCCCTTCCCCACCCCGGCCCTCTCCTGTAAGCAATTAATGAATAAAATCGTGAAGCATGAAAGTATTGTATTTGAAAGATAATTATGATATTTGACTGAAAATCACAGTACCCGATGTTGCGACATATTTAATTAAAGAGAATCAAACCAGTGCAAACAGATTCTTTGTATATATTAGAAACACCCCCTTCCCGCCAAAAAATGATAAATTACGGTATGCGTGTCCTAGAATGTTGACAGGGCCGTACGCAGGATTTTTTCACCAGGGGCAGTAAGGTCTATATGCAGAAAAAAGTCCCAAATATCCGAAGACGAATTAATGACATTCTAAAAATCGCAAATATAGTTTTCTCAAGGGGGAATTTGCCCCCCACCCCTGTCTCCCCGCTGTGTACGGTCCTAAATGTTTAGGATTGTGATAATATTTAAAGCCTGAAAAACAGATTTGCTTGCGAACGTTATGACTTATGTAATTGCTGTAGTGATAAAAATCAATCATATTTTTTAAAAAACAAGTTATTATTGTAATGTTGGCTTGGAAGTGTTCCTGGCCTCAGAATGTTTGGCGAACTCCATTCAAATGCACAGATCATAAATATATCAAATATTTTTAAAACACTTCGATGTCATCTTGTTTTATTTCAGCCCTGCTTTCGCACATTTCATAATTTTTCTTGTCCAAGTGTGTCCAGTCCAACACCGCGGAAAAACGTCTGCGCATGCACCAAATTATGAAAATATGGCGGGGAATTTGAATATCAATTTCTAAAACAAAAACATGCTTATTAATTTGTCAAAAATTAGTAAAACAAACGAGAAAATATAGCAAATGAGTAGACTAGACATTAATTGAAAGCGTTCTGGCATTTAAAGTATGGAATGAAATATAATTCATGTAAAAAATTGTTGATTTTAACGGACACGACTTCGAAAATGTTTGCATAATTATTGAAAACAAAAATTCAAACTAAAAAGTTAAGAAAACTCTCGAAAAGTTAAGCTTCTTAACCCACTCAAATTATAGAATAAATCCTAAAGTTTAATTATTGTGAACACGCAAATTTTTTATATTTGGCGACACAGTTTTTTTTAAAGAAATGTATCTCAAACGAAAATTCGGAAATTGTCGTTGCTTAGTTGATAAACAAAATGTTTCAGACAATAAATTTGTCAACAATCACCTTTAGTTCATGTTCTTGTACAATACAATTTCTTGAACCTTCTGGCTGTATTTATTCCTAGTTTTTAGAATGACATGTTTATTTTTGCGCTCGAAATCTGGCTGTAAAGACGCACAATGAAGTCACTCCTTTTTACCGCCATTTTGAGCTTTCGGAAACATTCGGAACAGCTTCTCATCAATTCTCATCAAGTTCGCAATACTATTACAGGTAAGGTTGGCGCATGCGCAGACGTTTTTCCGCGGTGTTGTCCAGTCCTGGATTGAGATCAGTTTTTCTAATATGCGCGTGCGCATTAAGTGTTTTGTGGTCAAGCGCATGCGTATTTGCAACACAACAATGGCGGTTCACGGATTTCAAAGTTCGAAGAAGCCTGTAGTTTGGAGAGGCTGTACCTCAATTTGTGCAACTATTTCGCTTGGGGGGAGTGGATTCTAACTAAGTAAGTTCTAATCTATCCATTCATGTAAAAATTATGTAGTTACACGAGGGGTGCTACGGAATCTGTTTTCTAAGCATATTTTCAAGTTTCAACCCTCATCTCACGGCCTATAAAGCATTTTCTGCGTTGTATTTGGCAACGTTTGGAGTTTTTTTCTACCCTAAACCGCTCCCAATGGCAGGATTTCAGGTTTTATTTTGCCTCAAAACAGACAATTTGAAAGTGTTGGGACCGCTTAGCTGAAATCTCTGGTATTTTAAAACTTATACGCAATGGCAGATCGAACATCGTACAAGAAATGTGCACGTGTGGAACTTGTCGACAAACGTTTGCGACAGAGCTATAATGGACTAAATGTAAGCGAGTAGGGAGGATTTGCTGAATTTAATAGAAGCTTATATTGTGTGTAAATGTTTTGAATCGAGTTTACTCGGGCCGGCTAATGGCATGGCAAATCGTGAGAGCGAGTGTGAGACGTCAAAACCCTCGAGAACTATATTTTTAGGTAGGTAATACTATTTGTAGACATGTGGAACATACATTTCATTCTATATTTCATTCTATATTGCATTTCATAATATCCGCCATCTTGGTTTCGTAAAATAAGTTCGTTGTGCGCCAGTGAACTCTAAAGCCTGGTTCACACGATGAAATAAGCACAAGCAGCGGAACCTTTGATGTGCATAAACGTAAGCATAAGAAGTACAAATGTTGCATTCTTCTTATGCTTACGTTTATGCACTGTAGAAAATAATTGACATTATCGCGATAAATTATGCATGACGTAGAAATTATGCATGACGTAATGATGGCGCAATGTGCTGTTTTTGTAATCTGTATGTTTTGAAGTTCTGATCGAGGTTTATCAAGAAAATAATCAACATTTATCGAAGTTTATCAGAAGTAATCAACATTTTATTTCATGGTGCCGACTCCCGGGAAGTATTGAGTCTAATTTAGAGCAAATTCAAGTGTTTAAAGTTGGAATTTTATCGAAATATTTGTATTGAATCTCGTTGAAATATATCAAGTATGGCGGATGTCAAGAAGAAAATCAAGGCACGTCAAGGCCATCGTACATTTGTAGAAAGCGTTATGACAAAATCTCGTGAGTTGATTGCTGGTGAAATTACTGAAGATATCTGTCGGAAGCTACAAGTAAATAAACGAATTTTAGAAGGTAAAATGGCTCTCTTGGAAAGTATAAATAGTGAAATTGTCGATCTTTTGAACGCGAAAGATAATATCGAGAAGGAAATTATTGATAGCTCAGAGTTTAATGCCACAGTCGACGAATGCCTCGTTCAAATTGATATTGTATTGACGGAAAGTGCAAAAGTTCAAGTGAGTCCACATCAACCAGTTCTTACACCAAGTACTGCACCTATCAAGGCTAAATTACCTAAGTTGTCTCTGAATAAATTCTCGGGTAATCCTGTTGACTGGCAGGCATTTTGGGATTCGTTCGATTCTGCAGTTGGGTCAAACTCGTCATTAAGTGATGTGGACAAATTCAATTACTTGAAATCATTATTACATGGTTCTGCAGCAGAAACAATCAGTGGATTTTCGCTTACAAAGGAAAATTATTGTGAAGCTATCAAATTACTAAACTAAGAAAGATATGGGAATAAGCAAGTTGTTATTTCAAGTCAAATGGATTCCTTGTTGAAATTGCCCGAAGCTACATCAATGGGTGAGGTGAAGAAACTGAGAAATATTTATGACAAGTTGGAATCGCATGTTCGAAGTCTACGAAATGTTGGTGTTTCTCCAGATACATATGGTTCATTTCTTGCTCCAGTTGTTATGTCAAAGATTCCAGAAGAATTGAGGATTATTATTACGAGGGATTTGCCATCTGGTGAGTGGAAATTAGAACCACTTCTCAAGATATTTAATACAGAATTGCAACTGCGAGAGAAATGTACCCTTGTCAGTGGTACTGGTCAGCGGAAAGAACAACATTTCAGTCAAAGAGACAAAGGGAAATATATCAATCGTTATCAATCATCTACAGCTGCCTTGCTAACAGAGAACAAGAGTGTTCAATCAAGGGAAGGGCCATGGTGTACATTTTGTAATGGGAACCATCCATCATCTAACTGTACGATTGTGACCGATATCTCTGCTAGAAAGCAGATTCTGTGTCGACGGGGTAAATGCTTCAAATGTCTTAAAACTGGCCACTTAGTTAGAGATTGCAAATCGGGAAAACCCTGTTATAACTGTGGTAATAATCATCATACATCCATATGTGAAACCCGTAGTAAGCCTAAGACCTACACCCCACAATCAATTAGCCCAAATATACCACAACAAAGAAATCCTCCATTTGTACCCTTATGTCCATCAACAAACATGCTTGTACATCAACCCCCATACTACCCAGTTGGCCCACCTTGTCATTCCAATACCCCACATGTACCAAATGCCTCTGCATTTCCATTTACACCACAACAGACAAATATATCATCCAGCAACCCATTTGTACCAACCTATCCAGCAACAAACATGCATGCACCTCAATTTCCGTACTCCCCAGGTAATCCAGTTTGTCCCGCAAGTACCCTCCACCCACCAAACTCAGTTGTTACACCACAATTTGATTCTGAAGCCATCGGAACACCATCAACCAGTATGTTTGTTAGTACAAAAAATAATGTGCTCTTACAAACTGCTAGAGCTCAAGTGTCACATGTGGAAACACCTGGTAGCACACAAAATATTAGAATGATTTTTGATAGCTGTAGCCAGCGGAGTTATGTGACAGAAAGACTCCAGAAATCCCT
>CACRXK020011281.1:1897-16557 GCA_902702795.2 Paramuricea clavata | reverse complement strand
CCCCCATTCCCTGTTCCCCCATTCCCTGTTCCCCCATTCCCCCGTTCCCGCATTCCCTGTTTCCCCCGTTCTCCCGTTCCCCCATTCCCGCATTCCCCGTTCCCATTCCCGCATTCCCCCATTCGCGCATTCCCGTTCCCTATTTTAAAGATAGCCGTACTGAAAACGAGGGCGAATACCGAGGGTTCTGCCGAGACAGGCTTGGTTTTTCCCTTATCTCGCTAAAAATTAGGATACCGGTTAGCGAGACATCGTTTTTGACGTTCTAGCAGCAACGACATCCAGTTCAAAACCCAGTCCGTCTATGAGCAGATTAAAACGTTTATCCTTTTCAATAGGAACACTAATTTATTGGACATAAAAAAATGATGTACATAGTACTCTAAGCGGTACTCTAAGTACTCGATCGATCTAAGCGGACCAATTTCGGCTCAAAACCTGCTTGAGACTTAATTAACTAGGCTCAAGGCAAACTAGGAAACAGTGTTTCAATAAAACATAACAAGTGTTTCCTTGTTCACTCACCGAGGTTGTGCGGCCCACTAAGAACAGTATTGTCAACATGTTGTTACAGCATTGTTCAACTGTAACAACTTGGAACAACATGGTTGACAACTTGTTCATAGTTAGCCCGCGAACAGGCTCTCAAGCTGAATTGAGAGAGCCTGTTCGCAGGCTAGTTCATAGTTGGCCGCACAACATTGTTCACGCCTGTCGATATCAACTTGCAACAACCTGTGCGTTTTTAGCCGTGTAGCTGGCGGTTTTACGGGTTGGGGTTGAGGCGAGGCCAACGAAAATTAGGGAGGCGAGACGCGGCCTCGCCAGCATTTCCCCGTTTCCCGCTCCTCGCCTCCCTAATCAGTTTCGTTGGCCTCGACTCAACCCCAACCCTTAAAACCAGGGCGCTTATATATATAAGCGCCCTGCTTAAAACCGCCAGCTACGCAGGTTAGGCTAGCCATGTTTCTCCATGTTCGCGCCTGTCGATATCAACTTGCAACAAGTTGATTTTCTCCATTTTTACGCGTGTACGCAGGCTTTGGCTAGCGGTTAGTCTAGGAACCAGTGTTTCCTGGATTCCCACCTTAGTGAAACAATGTGTAATTTCCCTTGGGCTGAATTACATTTTGTGGCCGGTTGTACAAAGGCCGTACGGCACTGTCCACAGCAAAGCAATTTTTTCAAGCTTCCTAAATTTAATTATAAATTAAAATTTATTTTTTGGGTAGTACTGCCCAGCCTTCGTACAAGCAGCCCCTGAAAGACGCCAATTTTTGCTTCGTCCATTCAAAAACTCTCTACGACTCTGCCCACTGCAAGGCTATTTAGGGTATTAAAAAATATTCAGCGAACACTCGCAGAGATCTCCATTTGTTTTTCCAAGAACAGTAGTTGATCGACCAGAAAGCAGTCTGTAGGGTGGGCTACAAACTTTCCCAATCCTTCAATGATCGATTGCTCGTCCATTGTTTCCTTGCGGTCAAAACGAACTTCTCTCAAATATCGATAAACCTTCTTGAACGTTTTCTCGCCAAACACTTTGATGCATTCTCTGATAAACGAATCAAGGAACGAGGTTCCACATAGATAATATTCTTTATAAAATAACATGTATATAACGCGTGCTCTGATTGGTCAAAATCCGTGTTTGGATCAGGGCATCCAAACACGGAAATTTAAAGTGAAAGTTTTTTAAAGTGAAATTTTAACATGGAAAGTTGTTATTTTATAAAACAATTACTTTATGGTTTCCGTGTTTGGATGGCCTGATCCAAACTCTTGGGAATGTTGCTCGAGTTAAGAAAAGAGCGCAAAATCACTCGCCTTCGGCTCGTGTTTCGCGCGCTTTTCTTAACTCTCGCAACATTCCCGCGTGTTTGGATCAGGCCATCCAAACACGGAAACCATAAAGTAATTTTATAATAACACACTGCCATGGTTTGTGTTTCAACTATACCTGAAAAAGATATCTCAAATGTAGGGGACCAATGCAGGTAAAATTTGTAAATTTTGGAGTGTTTGGAAATTATCGAGTGTAATTTTATATATTGCATTTTCCCAGTTAAGTACAATGCAGGTAATATAGGTAAATATCAATATTTTGTTGGCATCTCACTCAAATGAATAATAGTTGAAGGGTATTGTAGATGGAAATTATCGAGCGGAAATTTATATACATTTATTAGACCTAACCAGGTCCCTGGCAGGATCGAACCCGCGGCCCTTGCCTTGGCAGTATCCTAGTATACAGCTATTCCAATTAAGGTTGTCCCCGAACATAGCGGAAAAGTCGAATACGAGCGCGAAAGACTTGCTGAGAATCGCTAAAAAATTCATTAATTTTTTAGCGATTCCCAGCAAGCTTTCGCGCTTGTATTCGACTTTTCCGCTTTACTCGGGGACAACCTTAATTGAAGTATCTGTGTACATGAACTTGTGGTTAGAGCTCGACAACTGGCCTCTGTAGCTCAGTTGGTTAGAGCGCTGCACCGGAATCGCAGGGCCGAAGGTTCGATTCCTGCAAGGGACCTATAGTTGCATTTTTCGCTTCTGTTCATGGTTAGGTCTAATAAATGTAGATAAATTTCCACTCGATAATCTCCATCTACGGTTTATACTATAGTAGGGGCTTGATATTAGAGACGGATGATCTGTATGACCGATGATGAGTCTCTAGCATAGACCTTCTCAATGTCCATCTCATTTACAGAAAGGATACTGTTTCAAAGCGATGATTCTTTGCTGTCGTAGAGTTTGAGAAAACCGTTCTTCGATCGTCTCCTCCTCAAGAATAGTCTCCTGAGTATCAAGTTCTAGGGCTGCCTGTAGTTGATTTATTAATGCATTATGTTCATCGTTATCCTCATCTGACCCCTCAGATCCACCACTGTCCTCGAGGTCATCGTCATCCTCGAATTCATTCTCAAACTGAGAGTAGTATGTCTCCGCTTCTAGGCTGTCTTCGGGAATCGTGGAGACGTTCGTCAAAGTTAGGTCGTCGCTCAGTTCTAGTAAACATCGGATAGTAAAACAGGTCAATTTTCATGTTGCTTATCTGTAGGATTCAGAATTGTATGTCCAACGAATTAACCTTTCCTCTTTAGCTTGTATTGGACGTTAATAATATCTGTACTACACATGTAAAAATCTCACAACTTGTCAACAAGATGTGTTCGCAACAGGCTTGTAGCAAGCTTGTCAACAAGTTGTAACAATGTTGTTATTTTATCAAGTTGCTGCAAGGTTGTCACTCACAACTTGTTATCAAGTTGTTGAATTGCAGGAGATAACAAGTTGTTGGAACAACTTGTAACAAGTCTGTTGAATCAATAACCTTGTTGCAAGTTGTCAACAAGCCGCTGACAACTTGTCAACAAGCTGGGTACAAGCAGTGCGAACACATCCTGTTGACAAGTTGTTGGAACAGCATCGCTACAAGTCTGCTGCAGGTTTGTTAAAATGTGTGTTTTTATGTGTACTGTAGATCATCATATCCCAGTTGGCCATGTCATAAGGGACACGGCTCAGCCAGTTTTTATGTTTAGTTTCAGTATTTTAGCTATGTGGATGGTTATGTATAGAGCAGTTTGCAATCAGAATAAAATAATCTAATGGAAATTATAATACCTTCAGTCGATAGAGTATCTTCATACTTGTCACCAGCTTCCTCCTCTTGATCACTCGCAATATGCCCGCTGTCCCCACTGCTAGTGACCACGTTTTGTTCACGTGCTCTGTAATGTGCTGCTGGCAGTCTCGGGCTCTCAGTGTCGTCTTCACGGACCTCTGGCAACTCGCTAAATACATCAGGATGTTCATCGACCCAAGGTAAACCCACTGATATACGAGACTGGAAAACAAACAAATTGTAGAATTCAAGAACTACAATAAACTAAGCTCGACTTACTTCATTTACAATGAATAGTTGTTTTCGCTAGAGGTACAATATATGGGTCATTCCACGTTGGATCTGTGTCAATACAGGAATACACTTGAACCAAACGTAACTCTATAACTTTTATAAACGGTTCTCGCTAGAAGTCAGTAAGCTGGGAAAGAAAGGAACCCATACTTATCAATACAGGAGGAAACCTAAACTTAACTAACTTTATTTGTACTGTATAGCTCTACTAGATTATCAGTTATAAACTATTCTCTGTAAAGGTCCATGCAGTAAGGCTGTGAGGAATGGTGTAGACCAATAAGAGATGGCCCTTACAAAAATTCCTCACAGCGTTACTGGACCTTTACAGTGGTCCGCTCCAACTAGAACGCCGGGGTAGATCCAAACAAAATGCCACATTTCGGTGCGCTTGACCCAACACGAAATTTACCTGTTTTCGTTTCACATCCGAATATTGCTGTCGACTTTCTGCAAATTGCTTCGCTGTGTACTGTCTGAAAACAAACATGTAATTTATGACGTCGTGCAATTCAGAATTCTTCACATAAAGATTGAGCGAATTGGGACCGAAGGAAACAGTATGTTTTGTGGACCAGAGACTGCCAATGTTCACAATACATGGTGTTTCCCGAAAGTCCCAGTCAATAGGTATTTTATTATATACCAAGTATCAAAGAGAACAAAACAACCAGAAACGGGAAACTTCCATAATCTCCACTCTCTGTTTCGCCCTAAGTGGGATCGTTAGAGACACTTGACGATACACACCACTTAAGGCTTAACCGACGAGAGTGAGAAGCGTAGCGGAAAGAGCCTTGGGTACGAGGTTGAGTGAAGATTTTGTGAGGTAAAAACATCTGTGCAATATTAATCAGGAAATATGTGAGTGATATGGCAAACACTAACTTTAGTCTTTCCGCTTGTGCATCCGCTTGTTCTTGCTTTCGTAATTTCATTTGTTCCCTATAAGAAACCATTACCAGGGTGTGTATGGGTATGACTATTAAAAGGAGAGTTATTCTATAAGGAAAATTATATCAGAGAGTTGAGATTTCGGAGAGTTGAGTTCGAGCCCCGTCCACTTTCTCCAGCGACCACACCCAATTTCTTATCTCAGATCAACATGAGATTTAAATTTGAAGGAACTCTCTTCCGTCAAAACATAAATTGATTATGAGAGAGTAACTGTTAACAAATTTCTAACTGTTGTTACGGTTGTGAAGAAGGCGAGCGTCATCAATATACAGTACTGTAAATGACGAGACGTATCTACCCGTTACCTGAGCAATACGTACATAACCTTTCTTCGACCAAAACCGAACCGTAAGTAGAAAACTTCTTAATTAAGTTTAAGGTTGTTACAAATATGTTATATGTTACAATGTTACGTAATATGTTACAAATTTATACGGAAGAGAGTTGCGTCAATGTTAACCCTCTTATGTTAGTTGAAAGAAAACATTGGGAGAGTTTGGTGTGCTGGTTTGGAACTTAACTCTCAAACTTAACTCTGTCCGAAATCTTAACTCTCCGATATAACTCTCTCTGTAATAACTCTCCGTTTAGACGTCCTTGGCCTGTATTTACACAAGTGTACAGACTGGGTCATATATACAGTACATTGAAGATTATACCACTTATACATAACAGGCTATTAGCCCAACCATAGGTCAATTGTTCACTTACAAGGGTGTCATGGGTCTCTTTAAAGGTGATTTGTATGGATTTTCACGTGTTTCCCTACAAAATATGCAATTTAAATAAATAGAATAACAAAACAATTTATTTTATACCATAGGCAGATTTTCTGAAAAACCTCGGATTGACAGGAATGCAACTACCTGAAAAATACAAGGAGAATTTCGACGTTTCGAGCGAAGACCCTTCGTTGGAATTTAGTATCCACACTCCGAAGTTAGTAGTTCTCCTTATATTTTTCAGGTAGTTTCATCACTATCAATCCGAAGATCGTTCAAGGTACAGATCTATACACTGGTACAGATCGTTCGTTTTTTGTAAGTACGAAAGTGTTGTTTTACGAGAAACTTTCAGCGGGGTGCGATAATTCGCGTACTGACGTAACGGAGGACCAACCAATATTACGGTCAATATTATACTTCTGTTTTGTCAGCTACGTACCACGTACGTACGCGATATTCTTCTCATCTGCGTACTTAACTTTTTGCTTGTACCGTTTGATCTGTCCAAGTCCAAGTTATTCAAGACCAGAACTTAGTCGGAATATGTGCAAATCTAGCATGACTGGGCATAGCCTGCGAACAGGCTCTCAAGCTGAATTGAGAGCCTGCATCGATGACTAATAAATTTGAATATCTGCGTCTCAAATCGCGACGCGAAATTCTCATTGGTCAGATGCTATAATTTATATGTTTCCGCTGAGCTCTATATATGTCAACTGCTGAAGCATTATGCATAAAAAACACATTAACTGATCAAATTGGTCCTGGCCGTCTTACAGCCAATTGCAGTTGAGCTTGCAGCTTGCATTTTAAACGCGTTGTTGCATCGTTCAAAAGTATGCGTTCATGCCTTGGAAACACGCCGTTGCTAGGGGCGTAACGTGAACTTTTGGCGGGAGTTGTTGAACTTCTGAACGGCGAAAAAACAAACCACGGAACGTTTCACAAACGTATACTTACTGTAAAACGATGCTTAAACTTAGCAAAGCGGGTAGGACGTACGAAGTTGGGAAGGCGTTGTCAGACGATTTCAGGAGAGCAATAATCGACAAAATACTTGAAAAAGGTGGGGACAGAGCAGCAGGAGTTATCCCCGTTCCTTACGCTCAGATTGCTGAGCATTTTAAAGTCGTTCCAAACACCGTGAAATCAATCTGGAAACGGTTTTGTGAAGACTACACCGTAGCCAGATTACCTGTATCAGGCGGGAATAATCAAAAACTATCTCAAGGTGACTTAGAGCTAATTGAAGTGATAAAAAATGCCAAGGGATCAATTTCGCTGAGAGAGATTATGGACATTGTTGACGAATTAGGGGATGTTGAGCCTGGTGGTGTTTCTCAATCTACAATATGCCGAGCTGTGCGTAACCGAATGCCATCAGGTCGACGCTACACAAGGAAAAAAATAACTAAGATAGCAGCAGAAAGACTAACCGGCAACAATATATTGTACACACAGATTTTTATGAATTATCTTAATGCCCAAGACCCGTATCGTGTAAAATTCTTTGATGAAGCAGGGATTAAATTACCGGATCAGTGTACGCGGAAGTATGGTCATTCGCCTGTTGGACAAAGATGCGTAGAAATTACGAAGAAGTCACAATCACCCAATTTCTCGTTAAGTGCCCTAGTTTCATTAAACGGTGTTGAATATGCAAAAGTTATTGACGGTGCTACAAATACGGTAGAATTTTTGCAATTTTTCGCGGAAGCTGGGCAATCATTGAATGCAACCTTCAACCTGCCAAGCATATATACTGGTGATATTATAGTCATGGATAACCTGTCCTGTCATCATTACGACGGCGGCCAAATTCTGGAAGAGTGGTTGGCCCATATAGGTGTTGAACTTCTGTACACCCCAACGTATTCACCTGACCTAAACCCCATCGAAGAATGCTTTTCCAAAATAAAGCATTTAGTTACTGAGGATTTAGTAGGCCGATTTCAACATCACAATCTAAAAGTATCTGTAATGAATGCTGTAACAAAAATATCACCACAAGACATGCTAGGATATTATCGTCATACAGGCTATTTCCGCTTGTATTAAATGTTGACAGTTGTCACCCGACATTTAATAATTAATATATAAAATATGCATTACAGTATTGTACGTAAATGTTTGGCTATGCCCAAAAAGTATTTCTCACAGAAGGACTATAGAAACTTTCAAATACGTTACCGTACATCTATAAAAATATTCACTATAATGTACTGTCAGACATGATCTAAGATATAATTGAAATGGCTGCCAATCGAAAATGTGTTATTAATAATGCATGTGATATTTATAAACTTGGCCTGCACTTGTTTGAAAAACTACTGTAATTACTGCAATAACATTACGCTGCAGGTAGCAATTTAACGCCCACTTCTTTATGTAAATATGTATACTGTTTAGCCATTTGATGTTTTAAGAAGTAGTCTATATGGGCTATATGCATGTGTCCATTGTAAAAGTTGTGTTTGTTCCTTTGTTAATTAATGTCATATAATTCGTAGTTTATATTTTGAAATAAAATCTCGGTGGTTAATTTTTTTAGCCTTTTGGCAAACAAAATGTTTACTGATAAAATCCAAAACTCCATTTATTAATATTGCATGCAAAAATACATAACTTCTGATTCAGTCAAAAACAATGTTTGAGGCTTGATCTAATTCAAGTGTGGAACATTTCATGCACCAAACCAGATATATTATAAATGACTCAAATGAGCCCAAACAACGAGTTTACAGCGTATATCGTTTACATTTGGTTCGGCCAGCGCGAAATTTTCCGTCACCGCGATAATTTTTTGAAAAACCGCCATCTCAGCATGTGACAACACCATAAATAGACATGTATAAAAAATTATTTATATAACTGATATAATCAACAGATACATGTAACGTTCTCATCTATTAAAACAAAATATCAAACTTGCACTACGTACGTCTACTATTTTTACCATTTTTAAGTAAAAATCCAATTCAAATATGAACCGTGGCCAAACAAATACTTGTGTATTAATAGTTACAATACTGTAATATAAATGGAGAAATATAAAGTCACCAAACGTATGGTATTTGAACACATACAAGAAATGTTATTGAAGTAAACATACCGTCACAAGAACATTATCGTTATGCACGAGGTTATGCATGGTTTCAAAATATTTTACATCAATATTCACTTGTTAGCTATATCTCATCGCCATGGGAGACGTTTGAGGTACTGGTAGTGTTGTACAATGATATTAACGCCATGGCTGCGTTGCTCACGCTTGAAGTGGAATTCAAAGAAGCGACTTCACTTACATCATCGGCAGCGTCTGTTGCAATTGTTGGTACATTGGCATTGTGATGTGTTAAATCTATGCAACTGACATGCTCAGTTTTTACATCACTACTCTGGTCTTCTTTCACCCTTACATCGCAGGTACTTGCTTTCAACACTAACTCCAACTGTGCTTCTTCTTCCGCCTTTGACTTGGGTTGGCAGCGAGACCAAATATCAGAACTAGGATTGGAAAAACTTGATGCACATGAAGGCGACGAAATTGTTGAACCCACAGGGAATTTAATTCCGTATTTTTCAAGGACGTCCTTGGCGGGATTCTCGTGAACACGTCGGCGCTTTGACTGTGAGAAATTCTCGCGTTGTTCATCGACATCGACCATAGCCATTCTCAGAATTTGCGAAAGGTTCTGTTTTGGGGGAATTTTCCCATTAAAATATCTCTTGCAATAACTTTCAATTAAATGTACATGCTCTCTCAACAGAGACCAATTTCTTAGTCCTCCAACATAATAGTCTGATGCATTTTCAGCCAAAAGTTTCTGTTCAACCTGATTAACTAATGACTTTTTTAAACTTTCAACCGAAGACTCGCGATTTTGGATTTCCTGCTTTAACTTTTGTAGTTTGCTTTCTTCCTTTTGTAATTCCTGTCGCAGCTTACTTCTGTTAGTTTGACGGGGGTGGAACTTTTCAATTCCACAATTATAAACATTCGTACATTTGTCAAGCACGCACTTTTTGGCCGTATGCCCAAGTTTCAAATGACAGTTGCCACATACGTTGCCCTGGACATATTCATTGTTCGACTTCGCTTGCAGCAGATTTTTATCGACAGTCATTAATTCATCCCTTAGATTCGCTACTTTGAGCTCCTGCTCTCTTTTGTTATTGTTTAGTGTTTTCATGTAGCGTTCTAGAGGAGAAAGACCAGTTACACCTTGTGCTGGTACGGTTTGAGTCGGCTCTAATCTATCGTAATCAGGATCGTAATACATGTCGTAATAGCGCTCTTCAGCCTCTTCGTCCTGGTCCTCGGTGACGCCAATAAACTTGGAACTCAGTTTACTTCTAGCAGCAGTGTGCATTGGAGGACGCCTTTGGGATTCATTGAGAATTGGATCTGGAAGTTCCGTATTGGGATTTTTATCAACGTCGTCTTTGTTGATTTTGACAGCAGCATGCTTAGACTTTGGGAGGGGATCGAGAACAGGAGAGTCTAACTGCGAAACTTTCAGGTATATCTTTTTATAGTCCCGATCTTTGACATGATTTGCGGACTCGAACATTTCTTTGAACATTTCAATGTCCCCAAATGATAAATTGACAAAGTCGCCATCATCATCTTTGTACCTGATTCTAATTGTAGTTGGTGTTACGTGCTGCAGTGATCTAACGTTTGCTTTTATGTCATTAGTTAAATCCATAAAATTATAATCATTTTTCTCGTACAGGTTCACAAAAAAGGTGGAAAATTTGTCGTCGTTGTATTCCAACTTGAAAAGATATTTTGATCCCATGACTTCAAGTCTTCAAAAGCACAGCCTGCTACGAAACACTACAGTTACAGAAAAGAGTGCCTGCATTTGCCTGCAATCAAATTATAACCCTAAACCTGTGTCTATTACCTAATTTAATTCGTCAACGCCAATAATAGAAAAACAACATGTTTACGCCCTTCAATCTTCAGAAGCTCAACAACGCCCGCCAAAAGTTCACGTTACGCCCCTAGCAACGGCGCGTTTCCAAGGAATGAACGCATACTTTTGAACGATGCAACAACGCGTTTAAAATGCAAGCTGCAAGCTCAACTGCAATTGGCTGTACACGAGGCCTGACGAGGCTAAAGTATGCCCGTTCGCAGGTTAGATGCGGGCACGATGTAAACAATTGATGTAAACGAATCGCTGATTGGCTTAAATTGGCATAAAATGTTTAAAATATATAAGCTCGTCGCTGAATGGCTATGTGTTAACATACGGTACGGTAACAGTACGGTCACGTTTGCGATAGCATATATATCTGCTTCGCAGATACAAAAAAAACCCTCGTTAACGCAAAAGTCAACGGGCTTTCGCCATCTTCACCTTCGATTTGTGTATCGGCACCGATTTGACCTAGGTATTTAACAGCATCATCGAAACCATTTTCAGCAGCATGGTGCAAAAGTGTCCTTCCTTTATCACCTTTTTTGTTCAGAATAAGTAATTTCTCTTTATACGACTTATTCGATTCAATTAGTAACCTAATGATAGCTAAGCTCTTTTTTGATAGTCTTTCTATACATTCTACCAAAGAAAAATTTTCATCTTCGTAAACCTCTGGACAAATGGAGGGCCAATCTAAACACAGCCTGCATTGGCCATATGGTGTCCAATGAGTTACGCTAAGCAATAAAAGTTCCCATGTATGTTCGTATACATAATTAATCCGATAATCAAGAATACGTTTCACTGCATTATCAGAAAATCGTCTAACGGCTCCTTTAACAATTGCAGAATCAAGTAAATGTTGACCATGTCTTTTATAGCTTTCATTAGTATGGTATAAAAAATGTGTGTGACCATGCGAAATAGCAACAAGCAATGCATTTTCATCGACGCAGTTTCTCACATCTGTTAAATCAAAAACTTGTTTGCTAACAAGTTTTTCTGCAACTTTCCAGAAACCATGTTTAGCACTCACATGAATTGCGGTGTTACCGCATTCACAACTATCTTCTGCACAATATACCATATACAAGAAATCCTGTTTATACGTAGAAGATAATGAACACATTTCATTTCTACTCTTCTTCGATATTTTACTACCACACGGCGCGGTGACATTGGCACCATTCTCCAATAGTAAGTCAACCATTTCAATATCATTTCTCTCAACAGCATCCATTAACACTGTCTTTCCAGAATGATGTTTGCATTCCAACGATTCGTTTTCAAACGGCAACAAACTTTTTACGATATCGATGTATCCTCTTGACACAGCAGCATGAAGTGCCGTTTCACAGAAATGTAAGTGCACACCTTCTACACTAAATTTTGAAAACTGTTCAGGTTTACATGTACATTGTAAACAACTATCACGAACTTTTACTGCTGTTAACAAAAACTCCACGACATCCAGATGGTTTCTTGTTGCCGCGTGATGCAGTGTAATCACGTCAAACTTTGCGCCGTATTCATAAAACAACCTAAGCACTTCTAAATGTCCATTTCCTGCAGCCAAGTGAAGAGGAGTTGGATAATTCTTGCTTGATTTGTAAAAGCTGATATTACTTTTTATCAGAAGTTCAACAACATCTCTGTGCCCTTTCGCAGCAGCAGCGTGCATGAAGCTGAATTCTTCGATACCGGTATTGCAAACAACATTAATAAGAAAATGGTCTAATTCCCCAAATCCTTCCAAAAACGAACTTATGTCTGCTCCTCTGTCAATGAAGCTTCGCAAATTTCAGCTAAGCCTTCAGATGTTGCGTAAAACGCCGGTGTTTTCTTGTTCGCATCTAGCATGTCAACGATTCTAAACTTCTGTAAGAAGAACTCTAGTACAGGTTGAAACTGCTTTGGTTTTATCGCAAGATGGTGCAAAATGGATTGGTTTGTTCGACTCTCGCGCATTTCGCTAATATTGAAAAGGTCTATAGCGTTTCCATGTATTGCCAATGTATTTCCTGCTAGTATGTGCATAAAAAGTTCAATTACTTCCCCAAACGTAACATTCATATCTCTCTCACGAATGCGATGCAGTAAAAAATTTGCCATGCTTCGATGAGCTCTAGTTTCATTAATGTGGATGAGACCAGTCTGATTAACCAACCATTCAGCAAAGGATTGATGATATATCCTTACTGTTCCATCACGACCAAATCGCAGGAAACAAGACGCTTGGTCTATAAGTTGGGAGACATCCTCTGCTTCATACTCGCTCCTAAGTATTTCTTCCACATCGTTCAATTGAAGAGGTGAGCAAACAGATAACAAAACCTCAAAAAGAGATCTCAATGGCCCGAAACCGCCTTTTCCGAACTGCCTTTTAAAGAAAATGCTATACAAATCAAACAGACTTGTTGGTAAAGACTTCGTATCAACCACCCCATCTGTATCGTTCATATATTGCAGTGTCATCTTCACAAACAAGAAATTCCCCTCAGCTCGTGTAATGACTTTGTCCAAAAATATTTTCATATCATACGTTCTTGATTTGAAATTCATTGCTGTTTTCAAACGATCTACGAAAAACGAATTTTGAGATATAAAGCGCGATACATACAAACTAATATCTTTTACATTCCGATCATCATTGGCGTACAATGGCTTCCTTCTAACAATGTAAGGTAATTCTTCCGTAACCAGCGTCAGATTTCGTGAAGTTAGTATGACCTTTAACCATTTTGGGAAATGTAGTATTTTACTGCTCAATATCTGAAAAATTTCGGATGTTTTGTCACTCTCAAAGCATTCATCCAAGACATCTATTACAATATACCGGAGGCCATCTGGTGGAGGTTTTAACTCTCTCAAAGGCCCCAATATCGATGTAAAGAAACATTCTGTGGGATCTTGTTGACAGAGTGTATCCTGCAATTTCATTCTCATTTGTTCACTCTTGATAACATGTTCAGAATATCCAGACAATCGTGCTGCAATTTGATCAACCAAATTTCGCACAAATCTCGCACCATCACGTTTCCCTTTCTCGGAATATTCACACAAATGATACCCGATAATATTTTGATGTATGGGTAGGCTGGAATACGGTGAACATATTAATTGTGACATTAATGCTGATTTTCCGGATCCTGGCTCGCCAGTAATCAAAACACCAGCCGTTTCTCGGTCTGTCTCGAAGATATTATCCAGTTCCATGAAGAACCACTCCCGGCCAACAAATCCTTCTCTCTTGTAGGCAAGATAGGAGGAAAAATCGAACTGTTGGAACTGAAAGTGGCTGATTGGCGATTTTATCATTGCAGTGGAACACCCTTAAAAATAAAAGAAACAATTTACAAAAAAGGTACTAAGATAACTTTTTCGACAGAAGCATAGTTTATCGAGACAACGTCGAGGATGAAAACTGAACCACTAACACAAACGGATCTGTGAAAGCTAAATACAGCTAAACCCCTATTAATCGGACACTTTTGAGACCTCACGAACGTGTCCGCTTTTAAAAAGAATTTGAAGGTGTCTGCTTAGCAGGTGATATATTAATACAGTAGAACTCCAATAAATAAACATGCACCTCTCTCTGGTCTAAATGTAATTAGTATAAACCTACTATAGGCTATCACATTTCGTGCCTTCCGATTGGCTACGCTACTAGAAGGCTATTAGTGATAGCCTACTAATAGAAAATTCAAAATGGCGGAAAATTCGCGTTTTGCACTTTTGCCGAAGTGTCTGATGATTTTTTGGACGACTTGTTGAACAATTCTGACTAAAAAAAAACCGGAAAAAAACAACAAAAATATGGAATGGCAATTTTTAAGGGTAAGAAAATAGACATAATAACATACACTCAATGAAATTTTAAAATTAAAACTGAATTTTGTAAAACATTTTACGCGAACAAAAACTAAAATATTTGTTTACCTTTAATGGTTTTATAATGTGTTTTTTTTTGTGTATTTTTGTATTGTGTTTGCAGCCTAGTTGTAAATTAATGTTAAAGTTTATACTAAAACAATTAGACAACTCGGCCTCGTTGTCTATGAGCAAATAGTCAACTCGGCTTCGCCTCGTTGACTACTCGCTCATAGACAACTCGGC
>CACRXK020011280.1:0-16558 GCA_902702795.2 Paramuricea clavata | reverse complement strand
ATTTGTTATTCCATCTCAATTTTTTTAATCTCCAATCGCAATAACGTAAAGTATTATTACCCGCGAACCAATGAGTCAAATTTAAGAAACAACCCACTGTTAGAAAGATGAATGGCTACGCTTTAAAATGAATGTAAACATTAACGTTTTCGTCTATTATTTGTTTAGCAATTTACATTTCAGTCGAGGATTGCGCTTTTTTTGATACACCCTGTATATATACCCGTTTCATTAAAAAAATGAGAGTAACCGACCAAGTTAAGTGCGCTAAAATAATAAGATATCGGCCTTATTGAATCGTTATTGTTGCCATAGTAACGGTAATGACGTCACTTTTATTACCAATGTCTGACGCTTTGATTGTTGCTCTATATAAGGTATTCATGTTTTGTGTTCCAGCGAGTAACATTCTTCAAAGGGTTTGACTTTAATTATGAATACTCCATATTTTAATGAACAGTAGGGAGCCTAGCCTGCATGCAGTCCCAGACTCCCAAAGGCTATAGGGAGCCACCTTAACACACTCATAAAACAAATTCCCCATTTAGGATTTTTGCGGATTTTGGATATACATTATGCTTCTCTGGTGTAAAAATCATCTTTATACCATTTTTTTCCCGGTCAATATGCTCAACGACCAGACTATGCTCTCTCGTGTTGTTATTCAATGCATGCTCTCTTTCTTGTAAATGTTGATACGCTTTGTACCGATTCACTTGTTACTACGCGTCTTGTTTATAAGATTTTTTAAAAGAAACAGTATTGTCTAGGACTGACCCAATATTAGCAAATGTAAACATTTGATAATAGTCGAACAGAGAAATGCCTGTAAGTATAGACGAAATTTCAGTCATTGGTTTATCTGGATTTAGTACATAATTCGTATTCGGTAATTATAGTAAGACTTTAGCCTTTTTTGGTTTCTATTAATCATTATATTGTGTTAACATACTATAATCTATATCACAAATTTACAGTGTCAGATGCGCACAGACCGTCATTGGCGTCATACGAATAGACATAAATTTTCGAGTTTTCTAGCCTACTTCTAACATTTTTAAAGTTTTCGTTGTGAATCACCTGTTTATCTCTAATTCATTAATCATTTGCTACTTATATTTATTTGATAGTGTCATATACTGAATAATGCGTTTACACACAAACAATCCTGGATATGATATAGAAGATGCAAGCTGTCCATTAAAAAATAACGGTATTCTATTTCACAAAGCAAAAATTTAAATCTCACTTGTATTATTAAGAATGCATATAAGCAAAAAATTAAAGCTTATTAATTTCAAAACGAAAGCTGTTTACAAAATTTATATGGGTGGTGAACACTACTAAACAGTGCTCATTGAAAGACATGTATAATATAGTGACATATAATTTGTCGTTTGACTTATCTGTGGTGTATGATTTTAATACCGTAGATTTTCAACAGACAGCTGTACTTTGACATACACCATGATCGCTGGTTTCAGCAATGCCAAGGGCCAATTTTATAGTCTTTTGACGGGCTTTAAGTTTTTTTGATAAGGCCTTTATATAGATCAACAATCTGGACACAGTTGGCGATATTTCGAACCACATTGTTCGGTCTATAGATATATATTTTCTTGTTGGTTTAATATCGCCACGCTGCACAAGCGGCAAGCGTGCTTTCTTTGGCAAGTCTATAAGTTGAATATTGAAATCTGATCCAACTTGCTTGAATTGTAACTCGACACCAGATTATAGAGTAGAGCGTCACGATATAAATATTAATTTAAGAGTTCTCTTTACGATTTCTTGTTGCAAATTTACAGTAAATTTCATCGCCTAAGTTGCAATTTTAAAACGCTACAAACACGCTCCTTTCCCACCCCTCTCACAGTTACAATTAAATTTACCTCCCAGAATCTGGGAGGCACGTGACCAGCCGCAGCCAGGGTCTCTCCCAGATGACAGAAGGAGAGACCCTGGGAACGAGGTTGGCATTTCATTTGTAACAAGAGCTTACTTATCCAATGACTAGGGGGAATTCATATTATTTTGTATAATTTAATTTTGCCAATCCAACACCACAAAATACTTTCATGTTTAGTTTCACCGAGCAAGATACACAAGCGGCTTCATACACATTAGCTTCTATTTGATTTTGAAACAATTGCACAACGGAATAACTAATATTCGTGAAAACACACTTTAGATACATCTTTTTAGATATAAAGTTTCTTTTTTGACCGTATTTCTTGCTTTGATGTGAATGTATAAGCGAGTTAAAAACAATTAGAATTTTGGCACTCCTGTGCGCCAGCCATCTCTGAAATGCTAACAGTTAGTATTACGTAATATTTAATCTATGACAATGTTTACAAAATGTGTACACATTTGAGACATGCGCAGAATGGACTGTAACCCAGCTTTAATATCGATATGCTTTGTGCGCTTGTGTAAAACAGGATTTTTTGACTTTGTGATTGTCCCTTGATTGTCCTCGTTAATAGTGGTTGGACTCGAACAATTTATTTGCAAGTCCTTGCTTAGTTGTCGTAACCATACACTTTCTTGAGTTGCTAAGCAAAGGGCGATATATTCGGCTTCAGCTGGTGAAAGTGCTACCGTAGGTTGCTTCTGGCTTGCCCAACTAATGGCACCATTGGACATTACAAATACGTTGCCAGAAGTAGATCTTCGATCATGTGAATCTGCGGCCCAATCTGCGTTAGAATATCCTTCCATACCTTTATCACTTGCTTCGTACTGGAGATGCAGTTTAACTGTTCCCTTCAGATAGCGAAATACACGATTGACAGCAGTAGGATGTGCTTCATTAGGGGACGAGTTAAACTTTGCTAGAGTACCAACTGCGTGAGCTATGTTGGGTCGAGTAGCTATAGCTGCATAAATAAAACTTCCAACCATCGATTGGTACTTAACAGGATCTACTGCTTTGCTGTAACCATCATCTTTCACCAGCTTCACATTCACATCCATCGGCGTCGATACAGGTTTACAATCTTGTAACTTGTACTTGTGCAATATCTTGTGAATATACTGCTCTTGGCCCATTTGCAAAACACCGTCCATCGTTTTAATGTTTACTCCAAGACAGTAATGAAGCTTACCCATATCTTTCATCTTGAAACGAGCTGCGAGACTGGCCTTCCAGTCGATCATTTCTTGCTCGGTTTCAGTTAAGAGTATGAGATCATCAACGTGTACAGCAACTATGGCAAGTTGATCATTGACTTTCCGAATGAAGACACACGGTTCAGCAGCCCTTTGCTCAAATCATGAATTCCTTGAACGACTTGTTCCAACATCGTGGACTCTGCTTCAATCCATAGAGAGATTTCTTTAGGTGGCACACAAGATTTTCTTTTCAGGGAACAACATAACCTTCTGGCTGCTCCATATAGATGTCTTGGTCAAGTGTTCCATTTAGGAAAGCGGTAACGACATCCATTTGATGGATAAACATATTTCTCGAAACAGCAAACGCCAAAAGAGCTCGGATAGATGTAAAGAGAACGACAGGTGAAAATGTTTCAACAAATTCGATCCCGTACTTTTGTAGAAAACCTTTCGCTACAAGACGTCCTTTAAACAGATCGATCTTCCCATTTTCATCATGTTTGACTTTAACCCATCTGCAGGTAATTGCCTTTCGTCCGGGTGGCAGTTCGACAAGCTCCCAGGTGTCAGTTTCCATTAGAGATTGATATTCAGAATCTGCAGCTGTCTTCCAGTTTTCCGCATGATCACTTTCGAGAGCTTTCTTCAACGTTTTCGGCTCTTCAACTTCTGTTACAAAGAGGGCTGTATGCTTTGCTGTTGTGATACCAGCGTATTCATCATGATAATGCTGAATGGGGTGACTCGAGTTGCTATTGTGACAACTCGGTTTCTTATGTATGCTGCTGAACAAACTGCTTCAACCCAGAAACTCTTGGGTACTCTTGGATGTAAGATCATTGATAAAGCAGCTTCCTGGAGCGTCCTGTTCATCCGTTCGGCGATACCATTCTGTTGTGGTGAGTGGGGTACAGTTGTCTCGTGATGAATACCTTTCTCTTTGAGGAAATTTTGGAATTCAGCAGACATAAATTCACCTCCATTGTTTGTCCGTAAAGTTTTAATTTTGCAATCTTCTTGATTTGTTACTACCGCTTCCCATTCTTTAAACTTATCCAACACTTCCGATTTGTGTGTAATGGGATAGACGGTTACACATCTAGAATAATCGTCAATGAATGTCATAAAGAACCTGGCACCACCAAAACTTTCGGTTTTCATTGGTCCAGCGACATCACTGTGAACAAGCTGTAATCGTTTCTTTGATTGTACTTCTCCCACTGGTTTGAAGGGTGCTCGATGTGATTTTCCTTCGGCACAGGCTTCACAGAAGTCCAGCTTCCCGGTTCCCGGTTCTAGGCATATCGGTACCTGTTACTATCTCTCTTGAAACCATCGGCCAGCGTTCAAATGAGCCATCCTTTGATGCCACATATTTATTTTGTCACTTGATCTTTCTGCAACTGACACTTGTTTTTCTTGTCTTTCTACTCTGCAGTCCAGACGATACATGTTGCCAACAAGACGACCTCTCGCTACAACCTTTCCTTGAAAGTCCTTGATCCAGCAAAGTGTATGTCCAAATTGCACCACTTTTTCTTTCGTAGCTGCCGCACGAGCACTAAATAGATTTGCGGCTAACTTGGGAACATACAGTACTTTGGTCATAGTTGATTTTCGTTCATCTTTCTTTTTAGGACCAAGCAGCATAGTAATGGATATTTCACCAGTTCCCAAAGCATGCACAGATCGACCATCTCCAAGAACAACTGGTTCTGGCTCCAAAATCTCTTGATAGTTCATCAATAAATCACGACTTGAAGTCATTTGTTGATATGCGCCTGAGTCGATAATCCAGTAGTCATCTCCTTTCATAACACTTAGTCCAACAGCAAACACATTAGCGCCACAAACATCATTCTTATCAGTGTCCCCATGAGCAGGAGCTGCATTGTGCTTTGATGATTTGTCAAATTTCCCTTGATTTTTATTTCGTCGATACTGTTTTTTTCTTTTTTCTGAGGACAATTTGGAATAACATGACCTTCTCCACAACCATAACACTTAATAGGCTTTCGATCTAACTTGTTATGTTGCAATGCAGATTCGCAATCCTCAGCTCCACCACCACCACCGACTTTACTCTTACTTTGCTTGCGTTTTTCTTCCTCGTTTAACAATGCTTGATTCAGTTGACTCAGGTTTAGTTCATCTCCTTTGGCAGTTAGTGCGGTTACCAAGGTGTTATATGAATGTTGTAGACTTAATAATAATGCATGCGACTATATGCTCACCCTCTGGAATTGGTGCTTTGATAGCGGCCAATTGATCAGTAATCACTTTCATCCTTCGCAAGTGTTCATCAAGAGAATCTGACTCTTTCACTTTTAGGGAGAAAACTCTTTGCTTCAGAAATAATTTGTTCGCAATCGTATCTCGTTCAAAGCGTTGCTTTAACTTATCCCATATTTCTTTTGGAGTTTGGCATTCGGTTATAAGGTAAATAAGATCCGATTTAATAGACGTAACTATGAGAGCTTTTGTCTTCTTTTGAGCTTTTTCAAACGACGCAGTTGCCCCAGAACTGCTGTCCGATCCACTTGGGCGAGTTAGTGTTCCATCAGTATGACCATACAATTAATTCTCTAGCTTCCAAAATTGCTGTCATCTGATACTTCCATATTTGCCAATTCTTCACACCATCAAGTTTATCGATTGATAACTTGTCTTCCTGGGCCATTGCGATAAAAATATATACTACAACAATACCTTCACTTGCTATTTCACAGTTTTGCGTTGTCTGGGCCCATAACCTGTTGATTTTATGAAGAAATACCGGCCAAAATACAGCAGAAATAATATAAATCTATTTTTTTAATTAAACGACAGAACAAAAAACGTAGTGTGAACATATACATGCGCCTGCGATATTAGCGTCCGTATTAACTACTCAGTACTTTATATAAGCAGTACATATAATGTGTGAGTGTCTATAAAATCTATTAGTTCCAACATTGCTATGTGTTGCTATGTATTGCTATGTGTTGCTAAGCCATTAGACGACAAGTCGGGACAAGAAGGTAATTAAGAGATTAGGTGAACAGGGATTTGCATAACTTAATGATCCAAATGGATTGATAGGGATATTATGCCTTTACTTGTTTGGGGTGAGCCCAATTTATTTGATTTTTATGCCAAGCGAACTGTAATACCTTGCTGGCCGTATGGCATAATTCAAGTCCCTCACATGGCAAACTTTTGTTATCGAAATGAATATACAGGGTGTCTAAAAAAAAGCTATGGAAATTCAACAGGCTGTCGTGCATCATAAACGTGGCTAAACAATTCAATTTTTAAATAGCCATTTGGTCGCGTTATCTTATTGTGTTTGGTCGCGTTACCTGTCACATTTGGCTCAAACTTGCCCAGCAAAGTGACGTCATAAATTTTGCAAGCTCATTATAAATTCCGTCAGAGTGTTAGCTGAACAAGTGACGTCATAGATTTTGCAAGCTCGTTATAAATTCAGCCATATGGGGGTCTATTATTACTGTCATGGCAATGACGACAGATCCTCCATGTTTTTGGCGACACTTTTTGATGCCGATCAGGTCCCCATTAATATAGTATAGCTCAGTACCACCCATGCATAGACATGCGCCCACGATCATTGATAAACTTTAGACTTCGCTAGTGCGTTCCTTTCCCTGGGTGAAAATAGCCATGCGGAATTAGTACCCTCGCCCCGGGCTTACGCCCGAAAGGCGCTCCGCGCCGTTGGCTCGGGGATAATGGAGAATTTGGCAACCTTGAACGACAACGGCAACGGGGGGAAATATAATCATACTAATTTTATGTAATGGTTTCTACTAAATTTATATAATTCTTATTAGGTTTGCGCTCCAAGATATAGTGAAATAGACGAAAATAAGTATTATATGATAGGAAAATGTACTGTGGCATATGAAGACATTGAAAGAATTCGACTGTATCCATGTACTGGAGAGGAGCTGGGCCACGATTTATCAAGTAAGTTCAAAGAAAGGAAACCATCTTTGAATTTCAATACATGTGTTAAAAATATTAGTAGATGTATCCCTACCAACGAAATCTTGTTTATATTATTGGCTGATGGCACTACCTACATGTTATGAAGACTGTTAAAACGTGCAAAAGACACTTTAAATTATTAAATTAAGAACTCAGGCTTCCCTGAGAATCGCTGCGAGCACATGTTTAGATGTAGTTTATATTTTTTGTGTAAAGGCATTTTACAAGTAAACCCTGAGATTTTCGACGATGTTTTGATTTCTTTTTGCGTAGAGTTCGATATTTATTACATGGCGCCCAACGTGTGGCCTATTGTCAAGGTATTTAATAAAATATGAGCGAGGAAAAGGCGATTCTAAAATCACGAGATTTCGAGCCGTTAGAGTCGAAGACGAACAACTAAATCGAGGGAGATTAAGAACCTTAACGGATTTGCTAAACGAAAAACGAGACTTGTTATAAATAGTTGCGAGGTTAGTGATATTGCAAACGAGATCGAAGAAGCAGACGAACTGAATTCACGAATTTTAGACGTACGTACAACGAGAAATAAAGGACGTACTCAAAGATGTCAATCAATCAATCAATCAATCAATCTGTCAAATTTCCAGGGCTTCATCATATAACAGATCTGGATAAGCTATTCTCAATGCTCTCTTTTGAACACATTCGAGAATGTCATGTAATGATTTAGGTATTGACGACCACACAGGGGATGCATATTCAATTCTGGATCTAATGAATGAGATATATATTTGTACAATGTGTGATGCTTGAAGACCAGCCTTTTTTAACAGACGCAATGCGTATAAGCGAGAATTTGCCTTTTCAATACCATGTCAACATGAGTATTCCATGACATTCGTTTGATATCCATACACCTATGAGCTTGAAAGAGGACACAGTTTCCACCGGTTTACGTGCAACATAGATCGGGTTTTCATCATCAGATCCTTTATATTTAAGAAAGTTGATCAACATCTGTTTGCATTTCTTATAATTTAGTTCGCAGAGGGAGGCTTTAATCCACCGAATTATGGAGGGATGGGTACCAAGCAGGGTTAACTCTTTAATAATAACATTGTGATCTACTAGATCAAAACCTTTCTTAAAATCTGCAAAGAACAATCTAGCAGTACAGGAACCTCTCTCAAGAGCAACCAAGATTGAATGTAAAAGGTACACCAAAGCGTGGGTTGTTGATTTCTTCGGGAGTGCAAATTGTTTAGTGTCAAGTTTATTTACAACTTCAGGAAAAAATTTGTCCAAAGCACAATCCTCCATAGCTTTGGCGATCTGAGATGTTAAAGATATTGGCCGTAGGTCGTCTTCAATGCTCTTTGGGGGTAATACCTTAGGGACAGGCACTACAATAGATCTCTTCAATGCCTTCGGGAAGGTGCCTTGTGTCATGGATGGGTTGAAAATGTCCGAGATAACTGGGGCAAGCTCAAAAGCAAATGTTTTCAGAATTTTATTTGGAAACATGTCAGGACCCGGTGATCTTGTGGTTTTAATTTTACGAAGTTTCCTATAGATCTGTTGGGCGTCGATGAGGTAATCATTTGGTACTTCTAGGTCCTCCTGGTTTTCGTCGAGAGTTAGAGAGTCAAAATGTGATGTAAGGGCAGTAAGAAAGTTATTAAAATTTTCGGCCAATTCTTCACAGTTCCGAACATCATCAGAAAATAACTGAGAATACTAAGAATTTCTTGACGAAAGACCACCAATGGCTTTCACTTCTTTCCACCATCTTGCCGGGTTAGAATTTTTCAATTTCTCGATTGACCTCATATAGTAGATCGTTCGTGCAACTTTAATGCATGATTGGACTCTGTTACGCCAATATTTATAAATATCTGAATTTTTCCCGCTTTCATGTAAGGCTTTTTGGCGTCTCCCAATAGCAACCTCGTTCCCAGGCTCTTTGCTCTTGGGAAGCAAAGACCCTGGTCGGAGCTGGTCACGTGACCCATAGAAAATTGATAGCCCAAGAGGGGGATGGAAATGTCTCATATTACATGTTTCCACTTCCGCAGTTCGCAGTTCGATTGCAAGGAGTGGCCGTTCTGTACAATCATCTAATCCATCTTCGAGAATCATATATCCCTCAAACTACTTGCTAAATTGGCTTCTGTTTGCTTTTAAATTATACAAACATGCTAAAATGCAGATTCTTATAGCAACAGAAAATTCAGGAAATCAAGGAACGAGAACGTATGACTGTACCGTCTGTACGCTTTGAAATATTTTTATTTTCTCGGGGTTCGCCGGTTCGGGCATAGTTAAATTTCACGCGTACGTTTCTGTTCTGGCTCTGATATTTATAATATGCTTATAATATGCCAATGAATTGCTCTAATATGGACACGGTATAAATTTTGTCAAACAGATGTCTCAAAATCGACTGTTTATAGGTCGTAGGATTATAAACGTGACACATTTGGACACAAGCCAAATAGCCTACACATTGAATGTCCATTCTATTGATTCTAAAACTGTTTATAGACATATTGCTCTAGATTTTTTTTAAAAGGTTATCATCGTTTATATTAAACACCAGGAAGATAAAATATAACGTACAAAATTGTTTGAAATCGACAGTGCGCAGCTGACATACGACAATTCACAACTGCATGAATTTCCTTTTTTGTCTGCACGAGTACCTGTTTGTTGAAGCCAAAATATTGCACAGCATCTCCTATAAATTCTATCGCCATTTACCCTCTCCCCTTAAATGCAAAGGAATGACAGCACAAAAGGTTTAGCAGAGTATTTTTTATTACATCTGGTATAAAGTGTCCTACGTTTTATCAGGGATATACATAATTCATAAACTGTATATGATGCACACGCACGAAGTCTCGCTTATATTAATGAGTTTTACTGCAACAAACCTTTTAAAGTTTCCCTTGATAGATAGGTTGCTTACCTCCAGTATTTTTTGGTAAAACAGATTAAACTTCTAAAATGTCGCTTACAGAATACGTTATAAAGGATTAAAGTTGATTTAAATACTGATAACTCACAGCGGCACTAATCCATTATACAAGTCTAAAAAAGCTGGATTATTCTTCAATAAAGCCCTCAATGGACAATGCCAATGTCAATGAAAGGTCTAATATTATACATGTTGCAAATTACTGTATATACAAAATATGAAATAATTTATATAAAGTACAATACCAGTGTCTGGTGCATATATCGTCCTAGATATTCAAGTTGTACCGCACGCACGGAAACCACGGAAGCCAGTCTTGGCGTTTGTGTGATAACAGATAGCTAGCTACACTTCGACATTATTTTTCTTGATCGTTGAGTTTCAGCAATGTAAATGAAATGAATTTTATAGCCAGTCCATAACGGGTTTTAATCCTGTGCTTTAGCCTTTTACAGTCAAAATAGCACTATTGTTTACACATGTTGGCGATGTTTGGGAAATCAAAGGATCCCGTTATAAAATAAATCTTTTGTTTTGAATATCAGACAGGATACACTTCAACTATAAAGAGCCATATCGTTCGTTTAATACCGTTTGATCGATCAGTCTGTGTAGAAGATATGTATGTTTCTACGGATACGTGCTAAACTTCGCAAGCCAGGCGCGTGTGGAGTGTTTTCCTTGCAAGTGAAATATGATCCAGCTTCTCGCTTGAAATGTAACGCAACACTTATTATTGATGACATTCAGTATAGCAGGAAGTCTTGTCATGATCGGTACGAATTTAGAGCAGTTCCTTTCACAATCTCTTGTTGCAAATTACATTTTTATCACCCGAAATTATAACACATAAAGTTGCAATTTTCCAAACGCAACAAACAGTCTCCTCTACTACCCCTCCCTGAGGTCAAATTCAATTTACCCCCAAAGTCTGGGGTTTCACGTGACCAGCTCCGACCAGGATCTTTGCTTCCCAAGAGCAAAGAGACTGGGAACGAGGTTGTCCCAATAGCAGATTTTATTGATGACGTCATCCAAGGCTTATCACACTTTCGTACTTTAATCCGTTCCAAAGGAAAGAAATTTTCGATCATCGTGATCATTGTATCGTTAAACTTTTCATATTTTGCATCACAGTCATGTATGTCCAAGATGGGAGACCAATCAAATGTAGTGATATATCGTCCAAAAGGCCGTATCCTGCTATCTCTGAGATCGCGTTTCCATATATGTGAATTGTCTGGCTTTGAGGGGGAAGGTTGGGCTTTCATAAGAATCGTATAATGATCACTAGTTCCAATGGGAGGGAGTTGGATTGATTCATAAATGTTATCCACCTTTGAGTTGGTTAAATTAAACACCCGTCTAAAGTTACATCAGCTCTGGTAGCAACCTTGACTATCTGCGTCAGACCAGCAATTCTTTTAAGATGGTTTGCATCGAGACCCGTGCTTCTAAAATTGAAGTCGCCTGTAATTAGGACTAGAGCTTCAGGGTGAGAATATAAAAATGAGTCAACATTGGTTTGAATTTCTACATTTTCAGTTTGGCGGGATGCTGTGGAGTGGTAAACAACAGCCAGTAAGATAACCGAGATAGAGCGGGGTAACTTCTTTGGTCTCACTGATAACCACAGTGACTCAATCGAAGAGTTTTCAAATTCCTCAATTGGTCTACAATAAATATTGCTATTTATGTAGGCACAAACACCTCCGCCGTTTGAAACCAGTCTATCGTTCCTAAACAGATTGAAATTGGATAAGGATACCAAATTGTCAGGAATTGCAGGGGATAACCAAGTCTCTGTAATGCAGACCATGGTCGTTTGATTCAAAGACACCACAGCGTCAAGTTCGTCGATCTTGGACGTGAGGGAGCGGAGATTACAAATTAAAAGGTTTGGTAGTTCGGTGGAGGGTAACGTAGATACAAATTTTATGCGTTCAAGTGTATTAATTTTTTGGGCTGAATGGGGGTATCGTGATGGGGTCGATTCTGGTAAATCGCTGATCGGGGAAAGCATATAGGAATACGTGTGGAGGAGGACTCAAGGGAAATACATGGAGTGGAGCTCTGTTTAGAAGGATTTACGTAAATCCTTCTGTTTAGAAGAATTTGCGAAGTCACTGCAGAAAAATACAATCGAAGATTCAAGCGATATCGGAAACGAAGTATTATCAGTACCAGAACAGAGTTCAGAACAGTCTACGATTCAGGAAATACAAATAGAAGCAAGTGGAAGTACCAGTTTAAGCACAGCAAATGATGCACCTCAACAAGGCCGGCGAGAGCCAACCACGGGCCCCGGGACAAAGCGAATTACACACAAGAAATGGCCACACATTTGGTACGTTTTACGATCGATGACGACGCTCAGCGGATAGTGTGCAAGTAGGCGCATTTCATTTATGACAAACATAAAGCGATGATAAACAATACGAACATTTTCCCTAGATTTCCTGGCCCCTCTGAGCACTCAGGGCCCCGGGTATTTTGCTCCCGGCCCCCCTCTCGCCGGCCTTGCACCTCAGCCAACGCCCACAGAGGCAGGTGCAACAAATCCAAACCCAATTAATCATGTTAGCATTGATCATTCTGTCACGCCATTGCGTTAATATCAATCACAATTGCCCAAGCTTGTTCTACCAAAGTTTAAAGGCGACATTACGCAATGGAGAACATTTTGGGGCAGTTTCAACAATGCTGTGCATACCACCCAATTTCTAACTAATATAGACAAATTCAACCATTTGAATTCGTTACTAGAAGATCAAGCTAAGCGTTCTATACAAGGTTTGGCTTTGTCTGAGCAAAATTATCAAGCAGCCATTGACATATTGCAGCAAAGATTTGGCAATCAACAGCTTGTCGCCTCCACTCACATGGACGAGCTCCTAAAAATTCCGGCATTTGCTGGTGATAAGGCTTCCCAGTTGCGATTTACTTTGAGTTGGTTTCATTGGAGACTGGAAACATGTTAATAAAGGAACAACTCAGGGTAGTGTGAGTGGTCCACACTTATTTATTAACATCTTTTTAAATGATCTTGAGATTCCGTTGGTAATAACGTGTGACTTATTTAAATATGCAGATGATGCTGATATTATTTATCCTGTCTGGAAGGAAGCTTATTTATCCTGTCTGGAAGCAAAATTACCCCCAAGATATACGCTTTCAAAACGCGAGAAAAACGTCCAAGGAGGTCTGGGATATCTCAGAAATATTAGATGCAATCCGAAATGAAGCGGAAGCCCGGGAAATGAGCGAAGGTGTTAAGGTGATTCAAAATGAAAAACCAGGGTATCAGTCCAGACCCCCATGTGTCTATTGTAATGGTGATCATTTCTCAGCATCATGTAAGAAGGTTCGAGATAGACATGCACGAACAGAAATATTGCGAAAGGATCGAAAATGTTATGTTTGCCTAATGTTTGGGCACAGTGTGATCCAAAAAGATCTTGTCGAAAATGTCAGGGCAAATATCATCAATCGATTTGCTTGCAGTCATGTCAACCCCCCGTCAAGCCCCCAATCAACACCCTGGCAGTCAACACTCTGGCAGTCAACCCCCTGCCAGCCCTCTAAATGCAGGTTCTAAACCATTCAGTCCTGCAAACACACCTGCAACTGGGAACCAACAACCATCCACAATTGCTACAGTTCAATCACAACCTGCCAGCAACAGCAAGCACTCAAATGAAAGGCGGTGTCATGCTTCAAACTGCAACAGCATCTGCAATCAGTTATGATGGATCAACATCTATTCCTGTCAAAATTCTATTTGACAGTTGGAGTCAGCGGTCTTATGTCAGTGACCATCTCAAGTCCAAGTTGGGTCTCAAGTCGCAGAGATACGAAAGTCTCCACCTTAACACGTTTGGCGAAAAAAGGTTTCGAAGGTACATAGTAAGTAACATCATAACGAATACAACTGGCTGATAAATCTAATGCAAGCGATCCCATAGACGGTCTAATCGGTTCTGACTACTATTGGGACATTGTTGGAGGTGAAATTATTCGAGGCCAGTCGGGTCCCGTAGCAAGTTTGGATGGCTTTATCTGGGCCGAGGACAAAAGAGAATTAGTAGTGATAGACCCAATATGGCGGCGGAAGTAATTAGTATGCAAGTCTAATTTGGCAACGGAAGTAATTAGTATGCAAACTTAGGTGCCGGAAGTAATGAGCTTGCAAAATCCATGACGTCACTTTGTTCAGCTAACACTCTTGGCCGAATTTATAATGACTTGCAAAATCTATAACGCCAGGTCGCGCGACCAGTTAACGCGGGCAGGCCTGGGCCAAATGTGGCAGGCAAGGCGATCAATTAGCATCACAACTAGTTTCTGAAATAGAGGGATTACTGTCGATTTTTTACCTTTACAGATGTTGCTAGCGTTCTCATATCTAATATTTAAATCCCGGTCTGCCATATGAAAAGTGTACAAGAGAATATGTTGTTGTCTGGAGTTTTATAAGCACAGCTATAGCATTTTTGCTGTTATTGTCAAGTGATTTCTATAATTTAGCTCCTAGAGGAATAAAAAATCTGATACTATATGAAATAGCATGAGTGTTATATATCTAAAACTTATATATTTCGGGTATACAGCTATATGTTTTGTTGTTAAGTAATATATAAATATTATCAAGCGTCAAAACGCTGAGAAATATCATGCGGTATGTATCTACAATTAAACTAATATTTAAATCCCGGTCTGCCATATCGCGTCTCTATGAGAGAATATGTTCCTGTCTAGAGTTATATAAACACATGGAGGTTAGAGGTCGTGATATATAATTGTCAAGCGATTTCTATATTTTAGTGCCAGGTTTTTAAAGTACTAAAGCTCGGATAAGGTTAATAAATTTAAGCTAGGGCCTATATTAAAGCACACCGGTTGCTATAGGATTTACTTTTATCAATGATTTGCATTTTCTACTGTGTGGATAAATACGGCTAGATTAGGATATTCATTGCGCGGGCGTCGCGTGTTATCCGTGCGGGTTGGAAACACAACAATAAGGAGGCTTATATTGGAAGAGAGAAAGCAATTTAGACAAGACAGGAGCGCTTTTCAGCCGAAAGTTTACACAAGAATTCAGTCTTAAAATACATTTATTTCTTCGAGACGTTTACAAAGTTAATGTGGTCTACTTCTTAGAGCATAATGTGTTGATTTTATTTGAATTACGCACAACAATTAGCTACAATTTAAATATTTTTTGTAATAAGAGTCGTTTGGCTTTATTGTTCATTAGCCATGGTTTCTATACTCCTAGCTCTATATCGACCCAACATCGACCTTACACCGACCTCACAGCGACCTCACATCGATCTCATATCGACCCTACATCGACCCTACATCGACCCTACATCGACCCTAAGATAATGATATCCTAAGATATTGATATCCTAAGATACTGATATCCTAAGATACTGATATCCTAAGATACTGATATCCTAAGATATTTATATACTAAGATATTGATATCCTAAGATACTGATATCCTAAGATACTGATATCCTAAGATACTGATGTCCTAAGATATTGATATCCTAAGATATTGATATCCTAAGATATTGATATCCTAATCGAATCATTGATTGAGTCATTGAATCCTACATTGAATCATTGAATATATCAATATCTTAGGATATCAGTATCTTAGGATATCAGTATCTTAGGATATCAGTATCTTAGGATATCAGTATCTTAGGATATCAATATCTTAGGATATCGATATTAATATCTTAGGATATCAGCATCTTAGTATATCAGTATCTTAGGATATCAATATCTTACTAGGATATCAATTATATCTTAGGGTATCAGTATCTTAGGATATCAATTATATCTTAGGATATCAATATCTTAGGATATCAGTATCATAGGACATCAATATCTTAGGATATCAGTATCTTAGGATATCAGTATCTTAGGATATCAATATCTTAGGATATCAATATCTTAGGATATCAGCATCTTAGGATATCACTATCTTAGGATATCAATATCTTACGATGATATATATAGGTTATCATATAAGGGATGAGGTGATATTAGTTTTATCGCTCGAACGATGATATCACAATTGTCACGAGCGAGCGCAGCGAGCGAGGGACAATTGTGATATCGTCCCGAGAGCGATAAAACTGATATCACCGAATCCCGAGTACGATAACAGTTTTGAAAAAATAGGATCATTTTAGAATTCAAAACAATTCATCATTTACTGAACAAATATGATTTTAGAAAATAAATAGACCATTCATATAAATAATATACAATTTAAGTCTTTCGTTTTGTATTATCGTTCTTGTTTTCTTCGATAAACTGTCGACATCAACCAACACGAACCTCGAGTCAGCCATCTTTGTTTTGACAAGGCGCGAAATTTAGCGGGACCAAAAAAAAACGATATCCGGGACAAAAAACGATATCCGGGACGATATCGTTTTTATGTCCCGCTGCTTCCTACCTGATAAAGGTACAAGTATGTGATAA
>CACRXK020011279.1:0-16558 GCA_902702795.2 Paramuricea clavata | reverse complement strand
GAGCCTGGGAACGAGGTTGCTGCAGAGGTTGGATGTCCAAGAACACTGTCTGGCCCACTAGTCTCACCACAGGTTGCTCGTGAACGTAAACCGCGGCGAGGTGCAACTGCTTGACGCTGTTGGTTTGCCCGAGAAGCAGTGGGAGTAGAAGCAACACGTTTTGGTTGGCGGATATAAGGCATTCTAGAAAACAAAACTCGAAAAGGCAGTATTATCCTCAGCAAAAGTTATCAATATTGCAAAGAGTGATGTACTGCACATAACGTTTTGATATTAAAAGGATAAAAATGCACACGCGCGAAAATGTATATATATGTTACAAACAGATATAAACTCATAAATCTATGAGAATGAAGTATTCCTTATAATAACGTCGGCAGTATGAGCATGGCAGATCGTAACTGATCGCCGCACCACTCATACATTATCACCAACAAAAAAGTTACAGGTTGAATGCGAAAATACACAAACCACAGTAGTGGTAAAAACCTAAGAAACCCTGGCGTAAGATAAAATACGCTGGGGAAAACAATCCTGTAACATTGTCTAATCTTATAAAGAAACCTAGTATAATCCTAGTATAACGTAACCTATTACAACTGCCAAGGAGGAGAAACTCACACGTAAAGAAAATTCTTCATAATTGTATGATTGTCAAAACTACAACATGCGGAGAGATTTAAGAATGGCGCCCCTATAACTTCTATACAAGGCGTATTGACCGATTTTGTTAAAATGAACCCCATCTCGAAGAAACGGTGTTACCGATGGCCACGCAAAACCCCGATGTAGCCAAGTAAAAATGTTCGGCATATGTTCTAACACAACGTTTAAATATTGATTGACAATAACTCATTTTGCGTTAAAAACTGGATTACGATTGCACGGAGTTAACAAGCAAACACACACAACTTTGATGTAATATGTTTGCCGTAACATAGAAACCAATTGCTCAATTTCAGAACCCACCACCTCGGGTGGCAAAAGGGACAAATCATTTGTGCCAATCTCCAGGATGACGATATCTGGGGATAGGCGTGCTAATACCCCAAGATCATGATCCCGCACTTTTCTGACTGTGCGACCACCAATACCATGCATGTAAACTTGAGCTGTCCCGTTAAGTTTAAATGTAGGGGACATTCGTGCGTCGTGCTGAACATGCAGGTCCGACCTAAGTCGATGTACAAATGAATGACCCAAAACTAAAACTTTGGGGGGCGCCATGTATAGAATATAAAGTAGATAACTTAGATAATTAAAAGTATAGGAAGTGGTCTTACCTAGTACACTTGGTCAACTTTGAATGATGTCTTTCTCAGCAGTTGTAGTCGATACTGACGATTGGCAGTGTAGCTGTCCATTATATAAGGTTTGTGTAGCGGATTGACTAATAAGTTAATTAGTAATAGGCATTTATTTTGACATATTTTAGGAAGTGACATATGATACACTAGATTGGTTATTGTTTTGACAAGACGGCGTTTGTATATATTTTATTAAACGAGGGTTCTTTATAGCGAAGCAAATTCGCTATTGTAAATTACAGATTACATAAAACGAAACTGTGTCTGACTCATTTAATTTTGTGTAGTTGACAAACACTTTGTGAGGCACTCTGCTACATTTTGGCACCTCCCGATTCGACTTGCAAAGAGCTACAACGTAAACAATATTATATTTTTGTAACATGGAAATTACGGTGGCAGAAAAAATTGAGATTGAAAAGAGTAGAATTCTTACAATTATAAAGGGAAAGGAATCACTTGAAAGTCTTACGGTGGCTCAGTTGGCTGAAGAATATTCAACGCGATACAAGTGTGCTATAGCGTGTTATAAAGGGGAATTTGTGTCTGTCGAAGTGTTTTTAAAATATGCGTGCGGGGTAAATATTATCGATGAAAAAGTGTGTTTGTCTACAAGCTCTACAAACATTGCGTCTTCGAGTGAGAAAGCGACCGGTGAGACATCTTCGTCTGTACATTTAGTATTGAAGCGTCAGTTCTCCCCATTTTTTGGATTTAGTGACGGTGATAAAAATAAAGGAGTCACATATAATGTTTGGCGATTTGAAGTTGAGTCTGTAATAAAAGGCGCATTCTATCCAGACGAAGCTATTTTGGAGCAAATACGACGTTTGTTGCAAGGAGAGGCGAAAGCAAAAATTGTTGGGTTTGGTTCTGAAACATCCTGTGAATCTATCTTGGGAAAACTAGATCAGTTTTACAGCGATGTCGGCACAGCTACCCGAGATGAATTATTGGCCGAAGCATATCAAATGAAGCAAGGAGGGAACGAGGAAGTTGCAGCATTCATGTCGAGATTAGATAGTTGTTTGCGTTGGGCGAAAAGACGGGGCACAGAAATCCTTCCAGACGACGAATCGGTCGAACGACAGCTGCAAATGTTATTCTGGGGAGGAATAAAAGAATCGATTAAAGACAAAGCTCGGCACAAAAAGGACAATTGCAAAACGTTTGCAGAATTGATAACAGCTGCGAGATATGGAGAGAAGGAACTGGGCTCTAATCATTCGTCTCGAAAATTCGCTCGAGCCAATCAAGCCATTTATCAAGAGCCTGGCCAGAAGTCTCCACCCTAGCCACATAATGACGGGGATAAAAAAGAGTAGATAGCTGAGATTTGCACTGCCATGGCAAAGGAAGTCCGAGAAGTATTAAAGGATCAGGCAAAACCAACTGATGCAAGAAATGTGGGTAATGAGCAAAGAGATTACGACCGACGATCGAGAGGATGGCCAACCGAAGTACCGTTCTGTTACCGGTGCGGACAAGCGGGTCACATACAAATTGGCTGCAGAAACCCACCACTACGCGAAGAAAGATCGACGGGAAACGAACGAGGACCTCTGCCAAGGGGCAACCAGAGGTTCTAAACGCGAATATAAATGCCCCCATCTCGAAAAATCGGCATATGTTTTAAAAGAACTTATTGGGGATGCCACAGAGGCAGTTGCGTTTATCAATGGACATGCTTGTCTTGCATTGCATTGCTAGACACAGGTAGCCAAGTTACTTCAATTGCGAAGTCATTTTATGACAGGCATTTATTTAACCAACATATTGAACCTATCGAGAACATAGTTCGTGTTGTTGGAGCTGGTGGACAAGAGGTTCCATTCCTTGGATATGTTACCATACATGTCAGTTTTCCTGAAACTGATGTCGGTATTCGGGGTACTTTAACAACCCTTGCACTAGTTGTGCCCAATAACAGCTATAATCAGAGAGTACCAGTTATAATCGGAACTAACTTAGTGAAACAATGCAGAAATGCATGTCAACAAATAGCGGGCAAGAACTTCCTGCAAACTGCCAAAGTTTCATCTGCTTGGAAACGAGTATACCAATTCGTCCAGTCACAGGATCGATTTCTTCAGCGACAAGACAGCTTTGGCGCAAAGGTAAAATCAACGAGTCGTCATCCAACCACTATAGCTGCACATGAAACGAAGATACTTATGGGGTTGGCAAACAGTTGTCCAGGATCATTAACCCAAGTTGTTGTGGAAACCAGTACGGGATCTGATCAAGTAGCTGGAATAGTTGTTACCCCAGGACTTGTTACGGTAGGTCCGCATAAGTCGTCTTGCAGAGTATCAGTAGAGATAACTAACAACTCTGACCATACAGTTGTCATTCCAGCAAAAGCTGTTCTGGCATCACTGAAGATCGCTAAAGATGTAATCACTCCTACGGCCACTGAGGACACTGCTACAACAAACTGCAATGATGATTTCAGCAATTTATTTTATTTAGAGGCAACAAATTTAAATGCCGAGCAGAAGAGAAGAACAATGGATATGTTAAAGAAGGTGTCATATGTGTTTGCGAGGGATCAGAATGACCTGGGTTGTGCTCCAGATATTGAGCATGAGATACACTTGAGTGATAGTATCCCAGCATGGCAACCATGTAGACGAGTATCACCAGGGCAACTCGAAGAATTTACAGAATCTATCGAGCAGATGCTATCATCCGGAGTAATTAGGGAATCAAAGAGTCCATACGCGTCACCAGCTGTATTAGTTCGTAAAAAAGACGGTGGTCTCCGAGTGTGCGTTGATTTTAGAAAGATAAATTCTAAGACGATTAGAGATGCCTATCCTCTCCCTCGTATTTCTGATACCTTGGAAGCCCTGGAGGGTGCTCGTTGGTTTTGTTCCTTAGATCTTCAAAGTGGTTATCTTCAGGTTAGGGTTGCAGAAAAGGATAAACCAAAGACGGCGTTGACAACACCCTTTGGTCTATATGAATTTAATCGCATGCCTTTCGGTTTAACCAACGCACCGGCAACGTTTCAACGCCTCATGGAACGATGTTTATCTGGTCTTAACCTTAAGATCTGCCTTGTCTACCTCGACGATGTTATTGTCTTTGCCCGAACCTTCGAAGAAATGTTGGAGAGATTAGAAGCTGTGCTCAGGCGTCTTGGAGAGTTCGGCTTGAAGCTGAAACCATCGAAATGTAAGCTTTTCCAAACCAAGCTTACCTATCTGGGACATGTCGTGTCTGAAAGTGGCGTAGAACCAGATCCCGAAAAGATTTTTCAGCACTACCCAAATGGTTGGAGAATCCACCGAGAAATCGAAAGGAACTGCAAACCTTTCTAGGCTTTGCCGGGTACTATCGCAATTTTGTCGAGGGATTTGACAAGATTGCTGCACCGTTATATGACCTGATTAAAGAACCAAACGCTAAAATGCCTCGGACATTCCTGTGGACTGAAACTTGTCAACATGCTTTCGAATCACTTATTTCCAAGCTGTCAACACACTCTGTCCTGGCGTTTCCTGATTTCACTCTACCGTTTGTTTTGCACACCGATGCTTCAGGCGTGGGACTGGGTGCAGTTCTTTACCAATTGCAAAGTGGCAAGAAGCGTGTTCTGGCGTATGGGAGCCGTTCCCTTACTCATTCGGAACAACGCTATTGCGCCTATCGTCGAGAGTTTCTTGCACTGAAATGGGCAGTCACAGAGAAGTTTCGTTCTTATCTGTACGGTAGGAAGTTTCATGTTATCACGGATAGCAACCCGTTGACTTACCTACTGACGTCGGCAAAGCTTAGTGCAACTGATCACCGTTGGTTGGCCAGTTTGTCGACCTACGATTTTACGATAAGCTATCGGGCAGGGAAATGTTGTGGTGATGCTGATGGACTCTCTAGAATACCTCGGGAAGGAGATACCCCTCGACATGGAGAAGAAATGACGCCAGACGCAGAGTATCTCCGACCGTTTCTAGAACGATTACATGCATCAGAGTCAGACACAGTAGTGACTTATGTCCAGCAGGAGTTCCAAGCTCTTTGTGATTACCATATTGCCTTCGATCCCGCCAACGAAGAAACCACCTGTCCCGCCGTAGAGACGCTGGGTATTGACGTATCAGCTATTGAAGCAATATGTAAGGAAGCAAGTCCCACTCGTGAAGGAATTGGTGTGGACATGATTCCACCACTCGAATGGCAATTGATCCAACGTGAGGATCCAGAAATTGGACGAGTAATCGAGATCTTGACTCGCCAAACTACTGGAACTGGCAACGTGAATGATGGGAACACTATGGTTAACCGGTTGTTGAAAGAAAAACACCGCCTTGTGTTCAAGGATGAAATTTTGTTTCGGGAACGCCTGGTAGATGGTGCAAAACTAAAACAACTTGTGGTCCCTCGTGCTATGCGAAAGCGTATTCTCTGTGGGTTACACGATGACGTCGGACATCTTGGCAGAGATAAAACCATTGACCTGGTCTGCCAACGTTTCTACTGGCCCGGGATGACAGCGGACATTGAAGTCCATATTCGTGACTGTCACCGTTGCCTCTTGCGGAAAGCTGCTGACCCTCCACGTGCTCCTCTGGTGCCAATCTTGGCGTCAGAACCTATGGAACTCCTAGCTATCGATTTTCTGAGTATTGAAAAGGGGAAGGGAGGATATGAAGATGTGTTGGTCGTGACGGACAGCTTCACAAAATATGCTTGGGCCTTTCCGACTAGGAACCAAAAGGCCACAACTGTCGCCAAGGTGTTGTGGGAAAACGTGTTTGTCCACTATGGCTTACCACGTAGATTACACTCTGACCAAGGCCGAGATTTTGAATCAAGATTGATTGGTGACCTTTGCAGGGTTGCTGGTATCCAGAAGACCAGAACAACGCCATATCACCCCCAGGGAAACGGCCAAACGGAGCGGTTCAACAGAACACTGCTCGGCATGCTTGGAACCCTAAGTGAGGACAAGAAGACCGACTGGCCAAGCTACGTCGCACCAATGGTTTACGCCTACAACTGCACAAAGCATGGGTCCACTGGGTACTCGCCATATTACCTTATGTTCGGTCGCCAGCCACGTTTACCTATCGATATCGCACTCGGGTTGGATCAACTGGACAAGAAGTCTAAACCGTACTCTGCTTACGTTGACAACCTTCGGGCTCAACTGGCTCATGCGTACGACCTCGCGTCGAAGGCCATACACGAGCGGGCGGAAGGCAACAAGAAGAATTACGACCAGTACACCAAAGAAAGTTTCCTTGAAGTGGGCGACCATGTGTTGGTTCGGAACTTGAGCACGAGAGGCAAACACAAGCTGCAAGACCGATGGGAAGCGATGCCATGTGTGGTTGTTCGAAAAATTGGAAAATTACCTGTTTATGCGGTTAAACCGGTAGATGGTGGGAGGGAGAGAGTACTGCATCGAAACCTACTGCTTCCATACAGAATCCCCAGGAGTTCACCCTCACCAAAGCAGAAGAAACTTCCATATTTACGTCAAAGACCTGCGGCAGCAGAATGTGAGAGTGACGTTGTTACAGAAGAAAGTGATACCGAAGAGGAATTTATTCCACGCAGTACGACACCCGGCAATAGAACAACGCTAGATCCAACTATGCCATCGTTCGTTATGCCAGAAGCCATTCCGGTAACTGACGAACCAGCACCCGCAAACAACCTGCCCGAAACGGAACCGGCTATCGAGGAAGAACTAAATGAAACCCAACAGGAAGAGGTTAACGTTGACGAAAACCAATCCGTTACGCGATCAGGGAGAATATCGAAGCCCCCGGAACGATTGGGCGTTCAACCGGTGTGGAGCAATAAGGTGGCAGTCCTTTTGTCACTGGTAAACGATAACAACAGATCTAGCGTAGAGATCAATGCCATCTCAACGTCAGACGTATAATATTTGAAGATTTATTATATTTTAATGAACTTCGGGACGAAGTTTCACGTGAGGGGGGAATATGTAGCGGATTGACTAATAAGTTAATTAGTAATAGGCGTTTATTTTGACATATTTAGGAAGTGACATATGATTGACACTAGATTGGTTATTGTTTTGACGAGACGGCGTTTGTATATATTTTATTAAACGAGGGTTCTTTATAGCGAAGCAAATTCGCTATTGTAAATTACAGATTACATAAAACGAAACTGTGTGCGACTCATTTAATTTTGTGTAGTTGCCAAACACTTTGTGAGGCACTCTGCTACATAGGCATGCCCGTCAGGAATATACTGTATTCTATGCAAATCCCATATATTTTCTGATAAAGCTTCGAAGTTCTCATTGTTCACAGGGCTCATTGTTCTTCCCAAGCAATACAATCACAATATTTTTGATGCGGAATTTATTCTCTACAAGTTGTAGCTGAGTTGACTCGAGTCATTTACGGCAAAATCAGCAAGTCGAGTTCGAGTCGAGTCATTTGGGGCTGTTGACTCGAGTCGAGCCATTTTTCGTTTTGGACTCGAGTCGAGTCGCTGAAAATAGCAACTCGAGTGACTCGAGTTCGAGTCGACTCGAGTCCGAGTCAATGACTCGACTCGTTACAACACTGGTCTATACTATAGTTTGGTGTGTTCAAATTTATCTCAACCTATCTCGCTGCCACTGGGCAGAAAACACTATTTTAAATACGTCCGCGCTTTAAATTTTGCAAATATTTTCATCGCTCGAGTAAAATTTTTGTCCTGATATTTTCTTTCAACGAGTGTTCAGAAACAAACAACACAAGCTATTACATGTGATATAACTTATTAAATAATATTTCAAATTTTACTTAACAAAACATAATTACTTCGCATTTAAATCCTTTGTTTTCTTGTTTGTTTGTTTGCTTGTTTACATTTTCTTGTTGCCATCTTGTACGCGATTTTCTGATTTTCTTTAGAGAAAGCGCGCTCGCGCCAATCCTAATGTGCATCTCACGCAGCACGGTCATTTATTAGCACGTTTCACCGCCCGTGTTTTATAGCGCCCTGATTTCACTTAAATTTGATATGTTCAATATTCAAACAAGACGCCTGCTCAGGCGTTTGCACTGGCCTGAAAATGGCAACTTTCGTGGTAGGGTGTAATGTGTAGTAGAGAATTAGTAGATATGGATACAGGAGGTCTGGACCATATAAATGCAACCAATAAATGCAGGCATGATCAGCAACTATCAACCATAATATACCAAGACGCCGGCTCAGGTGTACCCTCCGGCTATAGCCAACTCAACCTGACAAGCCAGGTCCACTGTAACTATGATCATCAACTATCATGATCGATGGGCTAATAATAGTGGTAAACATCTAATAAACAATTTGAGAATTAAAAAAGTGGGGGTACGTTTCACTTCGCCGCACGTAATGCCACCTCGCTGAATACAATCGAAAACATACATTTTATTCAATTTTATAGTAATACATGATGAAATGGAAAGTAATTTGGTGCAAATTAATGTATAATTAGGTGCAAATCTATAATTATGCAAATGAATACAAGTGCACAACGCATGTTTATGAGCCTACAACGTATATTTATACTTGTTAATTAAAAAGTCAAACTGTCAAACCTTTAACTTGTCCTTGTTTATATTCCACTATATTGTATAAATTCGCTGGGTCCAAATTATGGGGCTTTCGAGTCGTTACACAAAGAAAAACACATTAATTAAACACGCAAGAAAGGCCGGAGTGCGACACAACGTAAAATCCATAGGAAACCGGCACAATTCTTTGAAACAAGCGTATGGGCTAATAAACGAAAAATGTACCACTAAAATGTACCATGAGCCGGCTATTACATACATAAATACGAACTTGTTATTATAGTATGTAAATCATGGAACCGAGGAATCGATGGCATTTTTACTTAATCATTGCACCCTGAGCCTGCGATGAGCTAACGCAAATTCAATTTCTCGACTACGAAAAAAAACCCAGAAAAAGAGGGATTTAAACATCAACAAGACGCCTGCTCAGGCGTTCACACTGGCCTGAAAATAACGAGATACGTGCTATGGTGCAAAAGGCAGGAATACAAATCTTAAACCGCAAGCAAATTTTATGGACTTTTTAAAAAAATAAAAGACCTTTTTGGGAGACGTAATGGTGCAAATCTATTTCTATGAGTTACTATCGCAAGGAAAGTGCTGCCTTTGTGGCGTATGAACTGAATGCAAAACTTTATACTTCTAGACAATTCTCTGTTATATCCCCAATGTTTCCTTCTCGTTCATCATTTAAGCCCGTTCACAAACTCATTCTAGCTTAAACTGTTTGCACTGAATACGAGTAAATAGCCAACATGAAGCTATTGGGTCAAAAGTGGATATTAAGGTCTATTAACCTATTAGCTGACAATGCACACTACTTTAGTATTAACTCTGGCTAACGCCAGACCAATTTACACTGTAACGCCAGACGATTTTACTTGTTAGTGGCAGAGTACTGTCAGTAAATGCGTTAACAAACACGTCTGACATTGGTCTCTTATTGACCCATTAACAGGCAATGCACCCTGCTTTTATAGTATTCTTTAGTAACTCTTCAGAATTTGCTCAGTCAATGTAAGTAAAATACATCTTGTATTGAAGCGCTTTCATGTACAAAGTTTCGTTTGAATACAGCACAGAGTAGGAATATTTATTTTGAATTTTTCAAAATATCGGGTTTTTACTCGCACGCACGTTTATAGCTCGATTGATGCACGTGCAAATCATGCCGACCTACAGAATCGATTTCCGGTTTTTCCTAAACAGCACGTTGTTTTGATCGCCGCGCTAAGAATATAAATATTCTGTAAATACCGAAATAAAAATGAAAATCCCAAGACACAAGCTTGAAAATAACACTATAAATAGTGTTTTCGATTCTGGTTCCAATAATATTATTACGAAAAAGATATGTCCAAAAGGGCCGAAGTTATGTTCGGCAAAATGTATGGCTAGTTTATAATTACATTGTTTGTTATATTATGAAATATGATACCATACTTGTATTAAAATTCGCGTCGAACTAAATGTTATTGTATTAGGCAAATAAGTAGACTTGCCACAAGTCTACCTCAAACGAAATGCGTTTCTTCGAGGTCGACTTGCGGCAAGTCTAGCAAATAAGAACCATACAATAATGGTTCTAGTTCTTGTTGATATTTTGAACGCACGCCTTATCTTTAGTATAGCTACAACAAAGCTTTTCGCGCGGATTATATTTCACGCAGTACTAAAATTTCTGCACCCAGCGGCCAGCGCTATGCGAATTCTCTTAATTCTAGTACTGCGCGGATTTTAATACATGTATTTAAAGGTATATTGTCGACATTTGATTAAAACTATCGTAAGGAATTAGGAGAGTTTGTCCTTGTTTATATTCCAATATATTGTATAAATTCGCTGGGTACAAATTTATGAAATTAGGCAAGAAAGTCCAGAGTGCGACGCAAAAAGTTAACACAAGTACACAATGGATGTTATGAGTCCACGACGTATATTTATAGTTGTTTATTAAAAAGTCAAACAGTCAAACCTTTAACTTGTCCTTGTTTAAATATCCTTCTATATGTTGTATAAATTCGCTGGGTCCAAATTTTATGGTTTTCGAGTCGTTACACAAAGAAAAACACATTAATTCAACACGCAAGAAAGTCCAGAGTACGACACAACGTAAAATCCATAGGAAACCATTTTCTCTGAAAATTCAACGAAACTGTGTAAAATATAGTTTGATCACTCTGTGAAAAGTCGCCATTGGAGTTCGGAATTGTGCGCGTGCGTACAAGTGTATGGGCTAATAAACGAAAAATATACCACAAGCATGGCATGAGTCGACTATTACGTACATAAATACGAACTTATTACTATACTATCTAAATCGTGAAACCGAGGGAATCGATGGCATTTTGGCTTAATCGTTGCACCCTGAGCCTGCGATGAGCTAACGCAAACTCCATTTCTCGAGTACGGAAAAAAACCCCAGAAAAAGAGGGATTTAAGACACTTGGCCTACAGGCCAGTGTAGTGAGGGAAACATGTTGAAATTAAAGCAATGTTGGATCAAAGCGGCATGCTGAATTTGATATGTTCAATGGCGGAAACATGTTGAATTAATATCGACATGAATATTGGCTGAAATCTGACGCCATAATTTTCACAACCCGCACACCCGATTACCTATATATATCACGACCCGCACACCCGATTACTTATCACAACCCGCACACCCGATTACCTATATATACATGAACGTACGGTTACAGCCCAACAGCTGGCCTCTGTAGCTCAGTTGGTTAGAGCGCTGCACCGGAATCGCAAGGCCGTAGGTTCAATTCCTACCAGAGGACCTTGTGCTGCATTTTTCGCAGTCGTTCCTGGTTAGGTCTTAAAATGTATATATTCTCACTTGGATAACAAACCCTTACATTCTAATAGTTTTCATTACAACGACTTCAAGAATAAAATGATCAAACTATTAACCTAGTGGTTTCTTATGCACCGTTCTCATTGCAACAACATAAGCATAAAAATATCAAGACGTTGCTTTTGATGTCATTGTGTATAATATACCTTTCAGGGTAAACGGGTGTGTAAACAGGATAAACGGGTACTGAAAACATTTAGTTTCTGAAATCTTTCGACAACTATTGTTGTCTTCGCGCGTCAGTTTCTTGCTGGGTTTCATTCTGCATGATAGCGAAACTTACTGCATGGCTGTTGCTTTCCCCATCGTACTTTCATTTTCTTGTGCCTTTGTGAAAGGAACAAATGCAAAGGAACTTTCATTTCATATTTTTGTGATTTTGTAACTAAATTTTATTACATCGTGTTATCTTATATACATGCAGGAATAAATGCTATATAGAGATTAGCACGCTGTGGGGGACCATACGTCCCCTGAAATTTACTCATGCAGGAAGTTTATATTTGACTTACACAGGAAAATTTTATATTTCGATTTTGCTGCCAGGAAGAGGGATATATTATGCTACCTTCTTTTTTTCCGCCTAATATAATTTTATTAATCCCCTTTACAGGAAGGTAGTACATTATGTTTGGAAGACATTTATGAGGCAGTGTACTCATATATTTAGGTCCGCTGGCATTGGGTACCAAATAGCAGCACAAACTAAAAGTTGTGCTTGAGCAAACCGGATTAGGAAACAAAACCTTAATTTGGTGACTCGTTTTTGAGGGAGTGCGAGGCGCATACACACATTACTATGCAATCCAATCTAAGCTTGAAATACACAGTTGTTATATATATGAATCTAAAATAACTCACAAAAATTAACAATTTGAACCCTTGCCCTACATGTACAACCTGTGAGAACCATCGAAAGAATCAAGCCTGAACAGAAAAGGCTTAAGAGACAATGTCCACTAAAACCGAGCAAAATCGAGAATACGTGGCACATGAGGAAAAATAGGAAATCTTCTTATTTTTACCAGTGATACACTAATGTGTACTCAGAAACGTGGTGGGGTTTGTTTTCTGAAATATTATTTTAAACGCCGAAAATTATCAAAACCTCACACATACCCGAGATTGGCGAAATTAGCAAAAAACATTGTGAGCTACGGCCTCTCGAAAATTTCGTTTTTCTCAATTGGCGTGTGATGAAACCTCACCTTTCGTTTTTACACGTGTTTATAAGATGTTTATAAAGAACGTGGGTCCAATTTGCAATTTTTGAAATGATTTTTCAATGTCAAGACAAGCGTGTAAAAATCGTCTTTTTTTGCGATCCAAAAAATTCTAAATTGTTACACTTTTTGAAAATTAATTTTCCGTATCCGGGAAAACTCCAATTTCCTTGAAATTTACGGAATTTAAAGACAAACTGTTGCTCTAAAACCTGATGTAAAAATTATTTTGGGGCTTTTTGTTACCGCGGAATTATACTGACTATAATATCGAGAAAATCACAAAAAAACCTTAAAAATCCTCAGACAATTAGGCATTTTCTTCAACTATAGACAGTCGAACCTTAATCATTCTTGCTTGTTTTCTCTTGTTATTGATAGGAAATATAAGACGTAGATCATTTTAAACTAGTTTGCCTATTTCTAGATAAAAATACGCTGTTAAACTCTCCAAGACTAAGATTTCTGCTTCAAATTCTTGTTTCAATTGATCGATCTATGCGCGCCAATTAAAATAAACTAGATACACTTGTACACTCGCTAGATTCAAGGCTATGTATACTTACTATAAACAGTCAATTACTTATATTTGAGCATGTTGTGCTCTAAGCAGTTCCAGTTTAAGCGTCAAACTTCGGCCTTATTTTCATTGAAGCCGGGCAAGTTCAGTCGTTTAATTAAAGGGACAGGGCCGTTCCTAGCGTGATAATTGGGGGTGTATGTTCATATATTCGTCTTCTGCCCGACGGATTTCTTTTGAAAGCGATTGTTTTTACGGTAGCGAGCATGAATATATGAATATACCCCCCCCCCCCATTATCGCGTCTAGGAACGGCCCTGTTGAGGGATATGATCGGAAATAGCATGAATATAGAAATTAGATTCCCTTATCTGAAAGAACTTTTAAAATGACGTGGAAAACATTTAAAAGCTTTTTTTAAATCTCGCTTATTTCTCGACCTTAAGAAAAGCTTCTGTTGTGATGGAGCTAAACTGTGGAACTGATTACCTAAATGCAATTGACGCTTATAACGAGGGTCGAGGGTCGTACGTCGAGGTCGAATGTCGAAAATAGTAAATTTTTATCCATTTCAAAAGTTTTACAACCATTTTGAAAGCTCCCAAAAGCGGCAAAACAATTAGTTTTGCTCTCAAAACTGAAAAATTTCGCCTACGGCTATAATCTATATGTATACTGAAAGTTTCGCTGAAGAACTATAAGTCTGATGCGAGGTTGGATGTTTGAAAGTATACGTATTTTAATATACATCGGAATTTAAAATATACAAACATGGGCGATGATCAGAGGCGATGATACAAAATTTGCATTTCGCCAGTGCCGTAGCTAGCTCGATAATTGGGGGGGGCAGATATTCATATATTCGTGTTCACAGACCATAAAAACAATCGATTTCAAAAGAAATTAATAACGCAGAACACGAATATATGAATATCTGCCCCCCCCCCAATTATCGAGCTAGCTACGGCACTGCGTTTCGCTCTCATGAGAAATTTGATTATAAGGGCAGTTTATATGGTCCCGCTTACCCGGGATTCAATGAAGTGTAACGTATTTTGATCGAGCAATTGAAATACGTGTTTCAGCCCTAAACAAAAGTTAGATAACTTTAAATATTTTTTAAACGAAATTAGGAATGCGCCTGAAGTATTGTAATGAAAGAAGACGATTAATAGCATTCAACAACATTTGGTTTTTTGTTTAAGACATGGAATTTCATACAATTTGTAACGAGCAATTTTGTTATATCATGAAGTGCGACTAATTTACATTGCTCAAAATACGCACGTCACACTTCATTAAATTCCAGGACCCGGGGAAGCGGGACCATGGCCCCAACTTAATGGCATGGCGGCGACGTACAGAGTTCTGAAATTACTCAGAACTTCAACTTAACGATACTCCCTATAGGGTATGACATCGTGTTTACAAGTCTGATATGTTGGATAAGTTGCAGAAAAGTATGGGTAATATCTTCATTTTTTGCAGTTTGTCATGGATAATGTAGCTGCTTAAAATTAATCATTTGTCAGTATTTTAAGGGTATATTATTTAAATGATAAATAAAGGTCCGCATGATTTTGAAAAAAGAATGATTATTAGCAAATTGGTTTCTTAAAAGAGCAAGTCGCTTACATGCAGTTATTGTGCATATAACAAAAAAATTCAGCGTATGTTTTATACATCAGGTTTGATATTACTTTATAATTTCTGTGTATTCGGAAGTTTATTTATACAAACTGTCAAACACGTCACTAATTACATTGACATTGTAGTCACATCGCGAGTTTAATAAAATCTAGCCCTAATCTCAATGATTTATGCGACTACTTCAGAGAAAACTAAGCACATATATTTCAGTTTGAAAAAAGTAGATAATACGGATTGATTTACGAGCTATTGAGACTTTGAGTAGTGGATTTAAGCAGGCTATCAATAACTGACTTTTGTCTATTAAGTATTATGTGTCAAGTCACGCGCACGGAGCTTTTGCAACATGATGTTCATATAATCATATTGACTATTTATTTCTCTAAAATCCCGATAAACAAGCAAAATAATTTAAAATAATTTATAATTTATCTGTCAAAACCAAATAACAAGAGAAAACAAGTATAAATCCTCACGCTTCGACAGTCTATCTGAGCAGACTGTGTCTAGACGTACTGCCTGTCTATAAGTGTCTGTCTACATAATCGGCTGTATATTATAGACATTATAATTTCGTGATAACAAAACACCCCATAATATTTTTTACACCAGATTTGAGAGCAACATTTGCTCATACATTTGTGTAAATTTGAAGGAAATCGGAGTTTTACCGGATAGGGAAAATTGACACGCATGGATCGATCAATTGAAACAAGAATTTGAAGCAGAAATCTTAGTCTTGGAGACTTTAACAGCGTATTTTTATCTAGAAATAGGCAAACTAGTTTAAAATGATCTACGTCTTATACTTCCTATCAATAACAAGAGAAAACAAGCAAGAATGATTAAGGTTCGACTGTCTATAGTTGAAGAAAAGTGCCTAATTGTCTGAGGATTTTTAAGGTTTTTCTTGTGATTTTCTCGATATTATAGTCAGTATAATTCCGCGGTAACAAAAAGCCCCAAAATAATTTTTATATCAGCTTTTAGAGCAACAGTTTCTCTTTAAATTCCCTAAATTTCAAGGAAATTGGAGTTTTCCCGGATACGAAAAATTAATTTTCAAAAAGTGTAACAATTTAGAATTTTTTGGATCGCAAAATAAGGCGATTTTTACACGCTTGCCTTGACTTTGAAACATCATTTAAAAGATTGCAAAATAGACTATCGTTGTTTATAAACATCTTATATACACGTTTAAAAACCGAAAGTGAGGTTTCCTGAAGACGCGAACTGAGCAAAGCGAAGTTTTCGAGAGACTATGACTCACCATGTTTTTAGCTAATTTCACGAATCTTGGGTACATGTCAGGTTTTGATAATTTTTCGGCGTTTAAAATAATATTTCAGAAAACAAACCCCATCACGTTTCTAAGTATACATTAGTGTATCACTGGACAAAATAAGAAAACATTTCATTTTTCATCATGTGCCACCAGTTGCTCGGTGATAGTG
>CACRXK020011278.1:4847-16559 GCA_902702795.2 Paramuricea clavata | reverse complement strand
GGGGGGGGGGGGGGGGGGGGGAGATAGATTGGTTTATTTAGAAGCCTTATTAGTTATTTGCAGCAAAAGCTGAATTACAAAGGTTTACAGAAATAATTAGTGTGTAGTATAAATTTACATCTAAAAATTCGTAGTTATATAGTTTATAGCACTTGCGTTCAAAAATGTATTTTTAAAACTGTTCGTTTTGCAACGTGGGATCACGAAGGGACGCTTTCTTCGGAGGTTCAAAGAAATTTCCGGACATACCATTGTTCACTAACTTTCCAATTCATGTACCGTAATTTCTTAGATTTTTCGGTAATATTTTCGTAAATTTATCAAAAATTATTACTTTTTAATCCGAGCCACTCGAATATTTTCGCTGATTACGAAAACGATTTGCCGACAAAACGGTTATTTTGCACAAAAGACGTTTTCAGGGGTGTGTGTGGTGTCGCCCCTTCCAACCCCCCCCCCCCCCCCCCCCCCCCCCCCCCCCCCCCCCCCCCCCCCTATAGCTACGACCCTGAGGAGTGCTTTATCAGATACTAAACACGAGTGCACAGCACGAGTGTTTTATATCTGATAAAGCACGACTACACGACCCATCTTATGAGTTCATTGGCGAAGTAATTTTAACTCATTTTCTACTAAAGGTCTTAAAATAACTGAGGAGAAATTAGAGCTACCTTTACATTCACATCAGTAAATGGTTAGACAATTGCTTCTTCTCGGAGAACAGTGGTGCCTAAATTACTTTGAATTTGTACTCGAGTAAAAGTAGAAGTAATTGACAATAAAACGACTTGAGTAAGAGTAAAAAGTCCTGGAGGCAAAACGTACTTAAGTAAAAAGTAAAAAGTATCCTTAAAAATACTTGAAGTACAAAGTAAAAGTGAAAGTACTATTGTCTGTAGCGTGTAGGAGGAGGACTTCTCCATTGATGGATTGAGATAAAAAAACACAAAACAGCACACGCATTATAAATATGCAATATTTCACGACATGGTCTACTTTCCAGACCCCGTTGAAGATATAAGATAAACAAAAGTTAGAAAGTAATGAAATACTTCGCCACAAAATGAGAATAACGAAGTAAAACGTTACTTCTTAAAAGGACTTCGTTCCAAGTAAAAGTACTCCAGAAAAGGTTTACTTTGTTACATGCTAACTTCTCAAAAATAGTACTCAAGTACAGTAACGAAGTACATTTACTTCGTTACTTGACACGACTGTCGGAGAAGGATGTTAAATCGTAGGTATCTCGATCCCTTATCAATGGACCATTTACATTATAGACTAAATTTTGATCTAGACAAAAATTTCATCACAGCTTGAAAGAGCATCACAAAATTAGTAATATTCCAAAGTTTCGTTGCGAAATGTTGTAAAATGCGGATAATATAGCCTTGCGAAGTTTGCCGTTTTTCAGTCATTTTGTATTAAGGCCTGTTTAAACGGATCCAACATTGTTGGACCAACATCATCCAACAATGTTACTATAATAGATAGGACTACTTCTCTTTCAAATCTTTTTGGTTAGATAAGCTTTGCTCAAACTCTAAACCTAGTCTTGACAAAAATATTTGAAAAAGAAGCCGTTTGGGCCATTATTTCAACAATGTTGGATGATGTTGGCCCAACAATGTTGGATCCGTTTAAACAGGGCTTCAGGCGCGGGAAATTGACATCCCAATCGGGTGTTGGGGCATCAATTTCGTTTTTGTAATACAAAATGACTGAAAATTGCAAACTTCGCAGGGCTATATTATCCGCATTTTACAACATTTCGCAACGAAACTTTGGAATATTACTAATATTGTGATGCTCTTTCAAGCTGTGATGAAATTCTTGTCTAGATCAAAATTTAGTCTATAATGCAAATGGTCCATTGGGCAATATAATAGCCTGTTTGGAAATCCGCTCACCAATGAGCGAGAAACTCAACAAACTCAAATCATATTGCAATTTAATTAAAATAAAAGACAATAAAAAGATAAAATGAGAATTATACATGACCAGATAAAAAGATAAAAATTAATTTTCATCATACGTTAACACGATAAAAAGTAATTTTCATTAAAATGATTCTGTGAATGGATATATATATTGTACATACAAAATGTTATAGATGCTTACAAAAAATATATTTAATTTATTGTACTTTCTATATATTGTATGTATTGTTTATAGTTGTATTGTTTATAGTATGTATTATGTATTGTTTATAGTATGTATTAGTTTCCTGTTTACTTTATGATACGAGGTGCAATCATCTCACCGTGACTGTAATATCTGCATTCCTTATCAGGGGATATCTTCATAGTTTCTGTGGATATATTTTCCTTCTTGAAACCAACTTCGAGCAGTTTAGGCATCTGGGTCTCCTCGAACATTTTGCTAATATCACTGTATGACCCTTTCAAGTACTCTCCCCATGAGGTTAGATTACAGTACGTTAATACACCACCTGCATGTACATACAAGCATGTTTGAGAGTTTTGACTGAACTGAAGAGACCAGAGCCACGTACCCTGAGATTACGGGCGGACCATTTGAAAAGTGATGGGGGTGGGACTTTTTTAACTTGTACGAATATTTTTTAAAATTTTTTGCTTGTGTCGATAATTTTTTTAAATATAATCCCTTGCACGAATTTTTTATTTCAACTTATAATTTTCTCTATTGAAAAGTCGAATTATTTTTTCTTTCTTTTTCCCCATGCACGATTTTTATTTTTGCCCCCCCCCCCCGCCCCCTCCAATCACTTTCCTAATGGTTCGCCCCTTAGTGGCAGACACTTTGCGAAATACAGTAAAACCCTGCATATAAGAACCTAGATTTTCCCCCCTAAACAGGTTCTTACTGTATGTACATCGTGCTTACCAGGAAATTGGGCTCTTAAATAGGTTCTTATTTTCTTAAGAAAAAAGCGGCTCACTTTCGGTAGGTGTGGTGTATAATTTATATACTGTAAATTATGCACAAATTATCTAACAGTCCATGATGCTGGAAAACATTCAGGGATGCCGGAACCACGGATGCCGGAACCCCAAAAATAATTTTTAGATGCCCTTTCATTTTCATTAGTGCCCTTTTGTTAAGGAATATGCCCTCTTGTTAACCAATTGCACCCGTTGCCCCCAGCAACTTCCGGCATCCCTGAAAACATTGCTTACAGTCACTAGTAGTTAAGATTGCCATGTACATTTTCACTGAAGAAATACAATTATTTGTTATTATGAAATAAATAGAAGCCAATTCTGTCTGTTGTAAGTAGCAGCTAAGACCCTAATCTCATCTCAATTTTGAGAGGGTTGACTTTGATTCACTGGTCAAATCTAGATACCCATAAAAAAGTTGTGAAACTCTTCCTGTACTAGCAGGTAAATTGTACGAGGGAGAAGTTTTATGTTGGAAAGGTGTGCATATTATTTTTGGAATTAAATAATTCTGTTCCTTCAACTGATGTGCAAGTGCAGCCATGGTCTAATTGTGTCTAAACTACCTGTAAAAAAGGTTAAAAATACTATACCTATGGATTGAAGGCCCTAATTTCTCAAAAGGTTAGTTGAGGTCACCTATGTATCACCTGGCAAAGCACCTTCACTAAGTGGTGCAATCCTGGACACTAACAAGGGAGCTGCCAAAGTTGGTGCTGGGAGGGGGTGGGGGGGGGTGTGACAAGGCGGGGGGACTGACAACATGATAAATATGGAAAATTCCAGTGTTCATTTTTGGGGGTCAGGGGCCGGTTGTATGAAGGCCGGATGGATTTTTCAACCTTTGTAAAATGCTTGAAAAACTGTGAAACTACGGATATAGACGACACAAGTATAAAAAATATTTAACTTATAAATACTAAACTTTAATACGAGTTATACCAATCAACGACTGATTTAACAAAGCTTGAAAAAATCACTATCCGGTGGATAGTGCCATCCGGCCTTCGTACAACCGGCCTCAGGCACTTGAGATCATCCTCCACTATACCTCTGTGGCACAATTGTTATGTAAAGTGCCCTTCAGTGAATGTTTTAAATGTATATGTGAAATATTACAGTGAACTGACCTGGTTTCAATAATCTAAATGCTTCTTTAATAAATGGAAACTGATGAGTATGCCATGTTTCTTCAGACAAAGGATATGTATCATATAAGATACCGTCGAAACTTCCGTCGTCCAATTTTGACACGACATCCTCCCACAAACCTTAAAATGTTGTTTTAATGTTAAGAAACAAAGATCATGTCTGCTTACAAGGCACATGCTAAGCTATTATTAATAGTTAAAGTGGAAGTCAAGTCCGTAATGTAAACAAACGGTTTGTTTACATTTTGAACTGCTGTATTTTTTAAAATATGATGTACTGTCTGAATATCTAACACCATTTTGGTTCGCTATGCTTCTAAATGAATATGAAATAAGAGTTTATATTCAGAAAAATTCGAAACATTAGAAATTTGGGCAATGTTTACATGAGAGGGCCCTCAAATTTTTATGAGCAGAACCGATGTGCAGAACGGACTTGACTTCCACTTTAAAATATTTGCATTGAGCAAATTGAGCACCATTGAGTGCCATCATTCTCCCACCAACATTGAGTAAATCATCTGGCATTAGACAGAGTAAGACAATAAAGTTGTGGGGTGCATTAAGGCACAATTCACCTTAAGGCGTAAAAAAAAAAATACCTGTGGTTCCGGTTTCATATCGTGAAAAAATTAGGGTCGGTAGGTCGGAAAAAAAAGTTTTTTTGAATATTTTTTTCATGGTTTTGGCGTTTTTTTGCTGGGCGATTTTCAGTAGAGTCCCGACATCAATGTTAACTAGAGATGCGTATTTCCTATGGACGAATTTAGGCAATTTGGTTCAATAATTAGTGTGACAACAGACGCCATTTTGGCACGCTGTATGAGCAGCCCGCAACCACCTGGAGAAAATAGGGTCGCACGGTCAATCACGTTGAAAAAATAATAGGGTCGGCAGAAAAAAATAGGGTCGGTCGGGAACCGGAACCACAGGTTTTTTTTTTACGCCTAATGGGCTGCAAGTCAGATATCAGGATTTAACTACTTGTCGACAAATACAAGCTATAATTATTTAACTTCGATCGAGTGAAACTTTCACTATAAAGTTCCCGACAAAGGGCCTTTGGCTTTGTTCGAAACGTCGACGTTTTGCTTGTATTTTTCAGGTAGATGAACCCATCTCCATCTGCATTTCTCTGGTGTTTTTGTTACTACCTATGCTGGCACAGATATCGTACGTTCAACTTAATGGGATAACTACACACATGGGCAGATGGTCTGATTAACCATTAACTTGCATCGTGCCCTAATGTGCCCTACAACTTTATTATCTTACTCTGTCTAACACCAGATAATTTTACTTGTAAAGGGGAGAGTGCTGGCAATGGGTTAATCAGGCTATCTACCCATGTATCTAATATAGCCATGTCCATATTCATGTTGCCACAAATAACGTTGAATCGACGTTATTATTATACAAAAGCTGTGCTGTGATAGTTACTTTGGAAAATTGTCAGATTGCCATGAGATAACGTTGATAAGTTCACATAAAAACCCACCCACTCATATAACGTCGATTCAACGTTATTTGTGGCAACATGAATACGGACTTTGACAGTAAAATAATATATGGTTTATCAGGGCATTTTTTAAGAATTTGTCAGTGGGGGTCTACAAAAAGGGACCATACTATACTGACTGTGGAGAGATAACAGATGGTTGTTGGTAACAAAAAGTTTGGTGTGGTATCGCATTTAATAGTAGCGGGATCTGGGGGTATTCACCCCCAGAAAATGTTTGTATTTTTCTACCCCTAGGACTGCAATTCCTGCATTTTCTGAAACAGATTTTTGGATATACAGCATTACATTATGCTGTCGATAGACTGAACCTTCAGTGAACTGTACTTACATCGTATGTTTATGTAGATACGACAACTCGGTCTTTAAAATTTTGCGTCTCTAGATCGTCGCAAATGGCATTTTCAAAGTCTTCTCTACCACTTTCGTTAGGCCCTTTCATTAATTCTTTCATTATGATTTGCGAGTCTATGCTATCCGTGAGTCAGGATGGATTATTGTGAGAAATGTTGTTATTAAAATATTGATTACAGATTTCAAATACTTCTAGTTTCAAATTCAAATGGTGTTTTTTTTTGGTGGGGACAAAAACTATTCCATCCCCCCCTCTTTATAAAACAATGGGTTGAGTGCCCGCTGTCCCCTGCTTCCTACGCCCCCTGCGGTCACTAACTTGTTTAGCCGAGCCTTCCAACAACTCAAATTTATAGGGTCTGGGATATGCAATCCACTGGAAAATGTTTAAAATCCAATAAGGTATTTACAACACAATGTTTAGCATTAAAGATAAAAGGCAGGACATAAGATTCACAAATTTCAGTTACTAGAATATCAAAGCTTCCTTCTAAATTCCATGTTTTGCTTATATTTTAGAGAAAAGGGACTTTGACTGGAGGGGCCAAAATGGTTGAGTGGGGGGCACCATGGGGGCTTTGCCTCCCCCCCCCCAGTTATATAGTTAAAAAATGCCCTGTCAGGTTTATATATTATGACAATAAAATAACTCCATAGTTCAATATTTACAATCTAAATTACCTAAATCCTTGAATTAATTTTATAATTTGGCAGAAAATCTATAGTATGAACATGTGTATAATTATATTTCAAGGCATGCAAATATAGCCGTTTTGACTTGGGAAGCGAACAGCTATTACATATTTACATGTACTTATAAAAGTGTAAAACAAGGTCGCGACCTTGGTTAATTCTTAATGATTTCGCAATACTATCTGTATCATATATTCTATCTAAGCAAAATTAAACACAGTTGGAACACCTTTATTTTGTGAATCTATGTCCCCCGTAACAATGGGTGGCCGTGCGTGACTGCCATCTCGCATCAATTCGACCGGGGGCATCAACAAATAATATTGAATTCAGAGAATTGAATTCAACACATGCAATTATTAAAATCCGACGATCGAACGAACGCCTTGGAAGACCTTTACCTTTCATGGGTGTAACTTTCGGAATAGCTCCATCGGCAAACTTCTCCAACTTCTTATACACGTCCCCGTTGCATTCAATAATAACATGCTCTTGAATATCAAAGCTTTGAACCGCAGTTGCGGCAATGGCCATGCCAAACCCGACCTCCAAAACTCGACCGCCTTGGGAAGTGGCTATTTCGGCAAGTTTATGCATATACGGCGTTTCCCAGCGCTCCATTACTGGTTTTCCCATGATTTCTAAATGCGTATCTGTGTGTTTCGTCTGTGCTTTGTCCCAAACATTCTTATAATCCTCGCCTTTTCGGTATACCGCTTCTTCGGTCGCCATTGTTAATAGAATTTAGACAATGGACTGAGGTTAGTACTAAAAGCCGGAATGTGGGACACTGGGAAATCCGGAACGCCGGAACAGAAGAACCCGGAACGGCACTCATGAGCTTTCTTGAGTTTCATGTGGAATGGCTACAAAATCAATCTCGTAGTACGAGATTGATACAAAATACATGCAAAGCGTTACAAAGTTATGGCTCTGAAGTTATGATGTACATTTCCCGCCAAAATTACAGTTTGCAATTTCATATATACAACCTGCTACAATCTTTATTATTTTTATTTTTATTATTTCAACACTAGAACCTGTAACTTTATAGTTTATGTATACTTTTTAGAGGATATGTGGTACACAGTTTCCTCCACCAAAATTTAAGTTTCGATCACATTGTACAAACAATAAAGTTATAAATTGCAAATTCTAAACAAAGCGTTGGAAATACAAACAATATAGTAAATAAGCAAATAGCAAGTTGTATGTTGAAATCACCAGCTGTAATTTTGGCAGAAAATGTACACTATATTGACCATAGCTTTGTATTATTAAAAACACTTTGTATTTTGACTTTTTGAGTATCCGCAATCCGCATGAAATTCAAGCCATTGAGTAGCGTTCCGGGTTTTCTGTTCCGGAATTCCGGGTTTTTCATTCCGGTCAGTTCCACGTTCTGGCTTTTCTTTGGCAGCGACTAAGCCAATGGAATGATCACCATGCGAGTTTCGCAACAACTGAATATGCCTAATTTATTGGTGTAACTAGTTTACCCACAGGGTAGTGAATGCTGCCTTGGTATAGCATTGTTCCCATTGTTCCCATCAATTTCCCGTTTGTAATACAAAATGACTGAAAACTGCAAATTTCGCAAGGCTATATTATCCGCATTATATTATATGGTCCATTGGGGGTACATATTCATATTTGAATTTCGTGTTCACAGACCTTAATTAATTAAAAACAATCGATTTCAAAAGAAATTAATAATGCAGAACTCGATGCAGAACACGAATATATGAGTATGGCGCCCAATTATCGAGCTGGTAACGCCGCTGGCCCAGAATTGGGACACGTCTCTATCCTGTGGCCCTATAGGACCGGTCATTAATAATGGAAGGGCGGTGGGTGAGAAAGTCTCTCCCCTTTATCGTATCCCACAAAATATTTCACCTTTTTGTAGTTCTTATAAACGTAATTTCCATAGTTTATTGTGTATATGCAGTTCACCATAGGATTCGGAGTAAATAACAACCATTTTGAATACTGGTCCTTTAATTATTTAGGCTACACAGTGTCTTATACCAGTACTTGTCCCATTACCTATTTTACACCAAAAAATATAACGAATTAAATGTTGGAGAGGGGGAGTCCTAAATTTTCTAGATGAAGTTGGGGGCATCTTGAAAATAAAGGTCTTGCAATCGGAGGCGGCTCTAAAAAAGTTCAATATTTGGTATTTATCACTCACCGCCCCCGCCCCCAATTATTAATGACCTGTCCCAACTAGGCTTCTACAGATTATGCTACGAAAATGCTGAAATTGTGCTCTAAAAATGCTCAAAAGTTGCTCGAAAGTTGCTCGAAAATTGAAAAAAGTTGTTCCTAAAACGTAACTCGTAAACGAGGTGTGCAAAGGGGTGCAAAGCAAGATATGACCGTATATTAAAGTCTATATTAAACACTGTAGATAAATACAATAATAACAGTTCATAACTAACTATAGTTTATAACTATAAAGTCTTACAACAACTTAATAGGTAAAAGGCCATCAAATCAGTTTGAGATGTTTCACAGTACGTTTTACTTCCTCTGACTATTATTATATCTAAGCATTAATGTAACTTGCAGTTATGGGGGTTGTTATGGATGTTTGCAAATATGTCAAGCTGCTGACTGCCAATAGGATCTCCTATTGTAGAAGTAATGGTAAGCTAAAAAGTTTGTCAAATGGCCAAGGATAAGGAAAATATTTTGGAGCCTTGTCGTGCTATTCTTTCATATGACCAAGAAAAAGAGCTTGAAGAGAATATGGATCAAGGGATTCAAGGCTATCAAGCATTTCATTATCTTTCTATAAATTATGCATTTTCTGGAGGAAGTTGCTTGAAGTTGCTGATATGATAAAAAGTTGCTCCAAATGCAAAAAGTTGCCAAAAAGTTGCCGAGCATAATGTATCGATCAATTCGAAACTTCACCATCCCCCCCCCCCGGGCATACCCCGGGAATTTGACTTCAAGTCTTCTCCAGGGAGTAGGGAATTTGACCTTCTAGGTCTTCCATGTGGTGGGGCATTTGATAACGGGGTGGGGAATTTGAACCGGAAGTCTTAAAATTTTGCCAGTTTCGCGTGCTTCCTGCATCCATAGAAAATACTTCGCATTGGCGGCAAATACAGTTTTCTCAGATTTCGAGGGAAACGGCCTCAATTTTGTGAAAAACTGGCTCAAAGAAACGGGCATGGAAAACCTATGTGCTTCATTTGAAGATATGTACTACAAAATTGTGTAAAACTGTTAAATTTCCACAAGGTATCCAAATTTTTACGTGAATTTCGCTATCTTGTCGAAAAACATTTCCGTATATTTTGTACTTTTTGTATTTGCTGTTTCATAATTTTCATATGAAGGTGGGGCATTTGAACGCTTAATTTCTTGTTACAGTGGGGGCATTTGAAGACATTTTTTGCACAGGGGGTGGAGAATTTGATCAGTCAAATTTAAAAAGTTCAAATTCCCGGGGTCGGCCCGGGGGGGAGATGGCGAAGTTTCGAATTGATCGATACATAATCTGTAGAAGCCTAGTCCCAACTGTCCCTATAAACCGTAGATCACAACGGCCACTGAGCTATGCGTGAAAACTGGAGTGCGTGCTCCTTTTCTCCAATTTGAAAAAGCGCGGGAACCGCGCGACAAAACATCATTAAAAGGCCTAGGGCCACATGCGTAGGGTAGTGGGAAATTTAAAGTTTATTTAAATAAAAAGTTTGCTCGAAAAATGCTCGAAAAAGTGCTTTTTTGTCTGGATGACTGGCTGTCTCATGGCTTCAATTTAAATGAAATTTTCTGGATTCTTCTGAATGTCGTGATATTTGTATTTGAACCGTACCGGTACCGAAGCAAATACAAACTGAAGTCCAGTGGCAGAGTACTGTATAGCGCAGTGCAGGTATTTATGTTGTTTATTTAAATACGAAATAGTTTATTTTATTCAGTATATTCTTGCTAAATAGCCGCAACTTCGAGGGGTAATTTTATATGTGATATATCAGTAATATTTAAATAAACAAGAAAGCGTTTATTACCGGCATATAAAATACCAAAAAGTGTGTTGTAAAACTAGTAACAACAATGGTTAGCACTATATTTTCCATCCAGCAAACCGCCCTATGCGATTTCTAAAGTCGTTTCGTTTTGGATTTTTTTATTAATTTGGTTAGGGTTAGGGTTAGTGTTAGAGTTTGGGTTGCAATTATAGGGTTAGGGGTTAGAGTAGGGGTAGGGCATAGGTTTGTTACACCTCAAGATTCCATCTTCCGAAAATGACATCAGGTCAGTTTGCTGGATGGAAAATAGTGCGGCTTTTCATGCAACAAACATGCTAATTTACATTTTACACAAATTGACGTCCATGCATGTCCATATCGATGACCATGTTCTGCACTCAGAAAACTAGGTGCTATTGTGGCAAGTTTTTTTCTACCTACTGTACTTTCAGCAGTTTAGATGTTTTATATGTTGGGAGCTTCCCCCCAAATTTCAGGGGGGGGGGGTTTATTTGGTGGGGGGGGAATTCCCCCCTCCTACAGTCACAAACCCAGATGTCATTTCCTACACTCACCTATTTCCAAGTCTAGCTATAGCCCCCATCCCCCCTTTCACTTGGGTGGCAAAACAGGAAAAAAAGGCAGAACGAAAAATATGAGCCGTCGAGGTTTGGCAAACATGCGAGTCTGAAGAGAGGTTTTGTAAAACTTTAATTTATTAACTTGAGCTATATTTTACTAGCTTTAAACAATAACTTCAACTCTTTGTAGCTATAATCGTACAGCTATAACCAGTGACGTAGCCAAACCTTAATTTTGCGTTGGGGGGGGGGGGGGGGGGGCAAACCTCGTGCTGAAAGCGTGAGACCGTCTAGGAGGGTTTGGGGTCCCTGAATTGCGATTTCATGCATTTTGGGGGTGAAATCTAGCAGAATTCCGAAGATTATAAAGTACATCGAAGACATGAATTTTTCCAGACATTTCTACTCGGAATTAAATAAATTGGAAAAGTCGCATTGAAAAATAGGAGGAGGGATCAGTGTCACCTTATTTCCTCTCTGTGATGCTGTGGGGGGGGG
>CACRXK020011277.1:0-16560 GCA_902702795.2 Paramuricea clavata | reverse complement strand
GCTGGATTAGCGCTAACACTGTGTTAAAATTTAACCTGCTGTTTTAGTTTATGTATTTCTGGACATTTATTTGTTTCAAAACTTCAGAGAAGAAAACTCTCATTTGTCCAGACAAGATTTCCGAAGAAATATTTCCAAGTTTATAACCAAGCTGTTGGGAAGTTTGCTTTGAATTTTAGGTTAACTTAGGATTAAGCTAATTGGCTTTTGGACAACCGGCCCCAGATATCAGAGATATGCTGATTCTTATCATGCAAGAAAATTAAACTGCAACTCTAATTCTATTTGTTTCATAAGCACTACAGTATTTCTATGTTTTTCCCCAGGCGATACTAGGTGTCATTGACCGCAATGGTGTGGGAAGTATTGGTATTGACTATCAAGAAAATGATACTCTGGATATCTTAGTTGAAAATCAGGGTCATATCAATTTCATGTTATTGAACGACCCTAAAGGAATCATACAGAATGTTACATTACATGGCGTTATTTTAACCAATTGGACAATATTCCCCCTCAGTCTTGACCCTGATGACGTAGCAATGATACTTAATATATCAAACGTTCTCGGCACGCCATCGGACCCTTCCGAACCAGTATCGTTTTATGTCGGTAGTATACCCGCAATGCCTGATGGGAAACCACCGCTTGATACATTTCTGTATTTAAAGAATTGGTCCAAGGTTAGTTGAATAAGACGATTGAGATCATGAAGTACAAGGTTAAAAGATGAACAGTTGATTTGTATAGTATAATATAAGGATAATAGCCTTAGGATATTATGTTTTCACCTCGGTTTGTTTGTATGTGTGTTTTTTTACCTCCGTCAGGAGGTTATGTTTTCATCTGGGATAGTTTATGTTTGTTTGCTTGCTTGCTTGCTTGCTTGCTTGCTTGCTTGCTTGCTTGCTTGCTTGCTTGCTTGCTTGCTTGCTTGTTTGTTTGTTTGTTTGTTTGTTTGTTTGTTTGTTTGTTTGTTTGTTTGTTTGTTTGTTTGTTTGTTTGTTTGTTTGTTTGTTTGTTTGTTTGTTTGTTTGTTTGTTTGTTTGTTTGTTTGTTTGTTTGTTTGTTTGTTAGCAGGATAACTCAAAACTATCGAATAAAACGTTTTATACGAAAGTTTGCTGGAGGTATGCAGAGAAGTCTCTCGAACGGTCGTGGTGCCAGGATAGGTATAGATATAACAGACGGCTGCGTGTGAAGGAGATACAATTTTCCAGATAGAAAACGAAGATTTGTTATACCTTAAATATGTGCCATATGATAAGACTAAATTGGCTCTTTTTAAAATACAGTAGTTGACTAGTTGTCTGGACTATATATGATATTTGTGAAAAATCTTTGTCCATTATTTCGAACCCTTTCCAATGTAAGACATTGAAGAGATGAATTAATAAAAGTGATAAAGACAACATTATTAAATAAAGTACCTTTTATTTAAGTTAAATAAGTTTCTTTTTCTTTTATTTTAAGGGTCAAGCATTTGTAAACAGATTTAACGTTGGACGATACTGGCCAGCAAGGGGACCGCAACAAACGTTATATGTTCCTGCCAATTCACTGAATGGAAATCCAGATTTTAACAACACGATTCTTCTATTTGAAATTGACGCAGCACCGTGTTTTATCTCTGAATATTGTTATGTTGAATTTATTAAGAATCCGATGCTGGGGATCACCGAAAATTAAAGCGCGAAAAATAGCAATAAATTATTCCAATAAACTGTAAAATAATTATGAGCGAAAACACGGCAAAATATTTTTGAGATTTATGTACGTTCCAAGATAATATTGTGTATATAAATTGATTTGTCTTTAATTAAGCCACAAATATAATCTGTGCAGGCAAAACTACAATTTCTGACAAACGAAATGCAGCTTTGCTGAAATTATATATAGTTCACATTAATATACAAATGTGTTCTCATATAGGCCTATTAAGTATAGCATGGTTTATACTTCTACAATATAGTATTGTGGAAAGGTAACAGGGGGAGGGTAGAGATGGAATAAAGGCTGGGACCCACTGTACGTTTTCTAATGATTATGTTTGGTCATCAGCCCACAATGAAATCATTACATTTCAAAAGCTGGAAAGCGAGATTTCTGAGGCTCAAAAAGATCCGACCAAAAATAAATGGTCCCAGCAAGCCCTATGAAAAAGTTAATAAATTATTTAATTTACATCATCAAAAATGGCACAATGACGATTGATCATTATATTTTAAAGAATCTATAAAACTTTACCTTCAAATAATGAATAGGGAGTATCTGGTGTTCGACAGTTATGTTCACCATAAGAAAATGTCCACTCAGCAAACTATACAAATATTGAATCACAATTAAATGCAATTAAAAAGTTGTTTAATATTTTAACAATTATTCTCCAAACAACCATGGACTATGAAATAGAACAGAACAGAACAAATTAAATTAAATAATACTAGACAGAATAATGGATGGGTTAATAACTCAGGGGTAACGTTAATTCCCATATATACATAGGCCACTCTCCTGACAATCATCAAGTCGACAGAAGTGTCTTATTAATTGGAAATACCCCAAAACAATTAGGAGACACGACATGATTAGTGCATGAACGAAGGAGTTAGTGAACCAGTAAAATTTGTTGTAGAACACCGAACTTCAAGTTAGTGATTCATATTGTAATAAGCAGTCCAGAAACTGATCTTAAATGTGATTGGTGGAGGATTATTTGTAAATAAAAAAAGAAAAGAAAGAAGCTTTATATTTAACAAAACATTGTGAAACTGATCTAGACCATTAGAAATTCTTTATCAAAGATTCATTTACCTTAAATGCTCGATGCAGATCAACTTGATCGCCAGTTTGTTTATATAAAGCTAAGAAAGTATAAGCATTGCCAGAAACACCATGACATATACCATAACCCTTTCTTAATAAGCCTCGTTTCCAAACAACATTACCACATGATATAGCAACATCCAGATATCTCCTCTCTTCAAACACCTATACAGATTAGGTATAGATTTGGTTAATGTCTCGTAAATGATTTATTATTCATTTGTCCCTGATACCGGATTCAATTCAATTTATGTTTTCCAATCAAGGAACAGTTCTCGGATGCCATATAGTATACTCTGCAAGCTTCACAAATCAAATATCTTTGTAAAACTAACCTAAATGTACCATTATAAAAGTTAGATACAAATTGCAAAGTAAGTTGAGTCGTAGTTTGGAACTTAAAAAACGTTTCCCAGGGTATATAAATCCAAACCCATCACAGGGGAAATGGTCTGTGTTTTATTCGCCATGACCGTCCATGCTGCATGGTTAGAGGATTCTAAATGACATGTTGGCGTGCTCTTTCATTGGTGATAGAGTATGTAGTAAAATCAGGTGTATATACATACTGTAAATCCAAAGTCCTGCAAACTTTATACTTGACCTTAGACAACGTAAAAGTATAATCTACGGAATAACTATACAGTAAGCAAATATACGGCATTAACTATAGAACTGAGTGAGACTACATGGAATGCTAACTATGATAACCTGATAAGCTTTTAGCATCAAAAATACAGCTCCTGGAGCGCCATGGCACCAGTGAATCAGCCTGTCAGATTCATTCTCTAAGGATGATGGGAAATTTCCTGATGAGAACTGTTTGGTGAGAAGATAGTCGATAGTGTTCTGAATCTCGGTTATATGTTGAGTTACCACAGGACTACTTGGGTAAACCTGCAAACAAATTTAATTTCTAAAGGTTCAATGTTGAGTTACCATTAAAAACTTATATCTAAAATTAATTACAGTATTGTACTGATATACTTATTCGAAATTCTTAAATCTTAAACATTGAGTGCGCAAGGTATTTACTTTGCAATAATGTTAGGACATATATACTGAACACTTTTAATGTCCAGTGTTAGGCTTCAAATAAGCAATATCCATCATACCTTGCGCGCTCAATGTTGAGGGTTTAAGTTTTTTGAATGACAATATATACTAAAACTGTCTGTACCAGTGTAGGTAGTACCAATGTGAAAATGCTGTGCTGAGTGGTTATATTACTACCTTAAAAAATAAGCAGAAACTCGACGTTTCGAGCGAAGGCCCTTCGTCAAGAAGGATAGTTTACATAGCAAATCTACAAAGCCACATATATTTACGCAGATTATTTACTTATTTAACTTTGCCAAGTAACATGCAACCTTTAACAGTAGTGATTTACAACAACATATAATATGTGCTCCATTGGCAGGGTGCACGCAACAGTTTTCACCAATTACAGCGGCCCCATGAACTATGGTAATACTATACAACAACACAAATCTAATAACAAAATTAGATACTTATAAAAAGAAATTACTCACTTGTAGTAACATATACAATATTCCAACAATACCATGAGCTGCTCCAACATAATGTTTATCATGCCAAACATACATTAATGCACTTCGACTACGCTCTTTCCGCGAGAGAGAAAGTCCAGATTTTAATATGGCTGTAACAACCTGTATAGTTATAAAGTATATGAAACATGTCCCGAGTCAACAACAACAGAAAAAGAAAGGGAACTGGATAACATGATTAACTAATGGCGACGAAATTCGTAAAGAAAAACCAATCTTATTTATGTTTTCAATTAATGTTCACGATCAAGTCAAAAAAGCTCAACCTCGTTCCCAGGTTGGTGTTTAATATAAACTATCAATATTTTTTAATAAAATCAGTAGCATATAAACAGTCTATAAACAGTTTTAGAATGAATAAAATGGACATTCAATGTCATTTGAGTATTTGGCTAGTGTCAAATGTGTAACCTTTGCCGAAATATCTCAAAGGCGCCACGACCTATAAACATGCAGTCGCTCTTGAGACCTGTTGAAATTAACAAGTAAATAAATGCAAAGTTTACTATATACCGTTTCCAGATAACAACAATTTAGTGACATATTATAAGATTGTAAATATGTGAACCAAAGGCAGAGTAGAACGTGTGAAATGAAAGTGCCTTTAAGTGCGCCCAAGCGGCAAACCCCGAGAGAACATAAGAACAATAGAGCATACAATAGAGCATATGATCATACGTTTATATTGCTTGATTTCCTGACTTGTTGCTATAAAAATCTGTTTAGCATATTTTTATAATTTAAGAGCAAACAGAAATCAAACTTAGCAAGTATTTTGACGTGTATGTGATTCTCAAAGTTGACTGTACAGAACCGCAGAACACTCACTCGAAGATCGAAGTGTAAAGTGCGGAAGTGGAAGCATGTAATATGATACTTTTTCCACACACCCTTAGGCAATCAATTTTCTGGGAGCCACGTGACCAGCTATTACCAAGGTCTTTCCTCCTAAAGAGGGAAGAGCCTGGGAACGAGGTTTAAAAAAGCTTTGTTGTATCTCTAAACCTCATTCTCGTACCCAGAGCCCTTCTTACGCGCGGTGCAACGAGGGGCTCTGGCCAAATCCATAACCGGATACCATAAAAACATGGTAATAGAATATATCCGGTATTAGAACAATAACCTTCGTTGTAGCCAATCAGATGCCAGTTTGATATGGATTTGGCCAGAGCCCCTCGTCGCGCTTAGTTGACCGCGCATTAATGTACCTGAGAATTAGGTCTATATTAATATAGACCTAATTAATTTGCCTTTCTATTCATGGTTTGCATTCACTTGACGTCATGGTTGTCATGTTGGAGGAACGTGTTTTCCTCCAACATGGCCGCCATATCTTTGTCTTATTACGCTTGTATTCTAAAAGCTCACTCACACTAAAAGAGTGGAGGTTCAATCAGAGTTTCCCTTGAGTGTCAGTGCTGTTTTTGAACAGCTGGAGGGTTAGTGTCGTACCTTACTATGGAACTACTCACCCTCCAGCTATTCAAAGACAACAATGACACTCAAAGGAAGGCGGGAAGCTCAGATTAAACCTCGACTCTTTGAGTGTGAGTGAGTTTTTAGAATACAGAATTAGTCAGGAATTATTAATGGCTAATGTGAATCAATGTGAATTCATTCACTATACTCACCTGTTCGATAATGGCATCAGAAACCTTTTCTTTTCCCAAGTGAGTTTGAATAAACAAGAGAGAGTACAAGAAACCAGCTCTTCCGTACAATATCTCATCTGGTAGTGACGGATCTGATACGACGCTTTCACACATTGCACAAAGTTTTTCAACACATTTTTCACATTTCTTCATATCTCCATGTTTTGAGTACAATACAGCTGATAGAGCGTATACACCTGAACAAAATATTGCTACAACTCAGCTTAATGTTTGATGAGAGTTAATTGTGAAACATACACTACATACAAGCAGTTATACACGCAGTCAGTACTTTAGTTTTCCATATTAACAATTGTCCTGGATTTACCAGTTTTTATATTGGTAACTGAACTATTTGAAAATTAAAAAACCCACAGTTCGAGTAAAAAGCAAGCTAACCTTCTGGCAAATGGTATTTTGCTAGAATCCTTGAAGTATTTACAATCTTTTCAGGTAATAGACCTTACCGTTTATTCACTTTTCACCCAATGGCCTCGTTTTCGTGTCAAATACTTACTCATGTTTTGTACTTAGTAGAGTTGAAAATTACTTTTTTATTGAGCCTAAGAACAGCAAGAAACAAATTCGTCCAGGAAAACATGGGAATATAATCTTTATCTGCCTCTGACATGCTAAAATAAGTTAACATGGAAACGAGGCAATTGGGTAAAAGAGAATAATCGGTAAGGTCTATTCAAACCCATGCACACAAAGGGAGCTTAATTAATAGACCTTTCTTATAATGACGTCAAACGCGGAATACATTTCTTAAAAATTTTACATTTCACAATTTGCATTGCGATTTGTCGCTAAAAATTGTCCCTTGCTTGCATGGGACATCGCATTTGGTTTTTCCGCGTTTGACGTCATTATAAAAAAGGTCTATTGTAGTACGTTGTTGGCCCATTTGCGTTGAGGCCAGGCTGCGATTGGATCATAGTATTATTTATAATAGATGTTTACGTGAGGCCACCCCCAGGGACGGAAAATTGCTCAGACCTGCATGTCTGCCCAACCCGCTCGTTGGACCGGGAGGAATTCGGAGCGGGATGAATGCAAACACATGCAACGCATTTCAAACCGGTCTATTTGCTGTCCTCTTGGCTCCGAAACAATGCATGTTCACAAAAGCACTTTAAAAAAAGTGGCGGGCAAGGGGAATAAACTGAAAAATTTGTGATTTTCGTACCAGTCTCATGTGAACATACTGAAAATTTCGATTTTCGTCCCGGTCTCGTGGAACTACCTCTTTGTATCTATATACCGCATTTTCTTTGCGTTTTTGTTAAATGGGAGTACCAACCTCGTTCCCAGGCTCTTCCCTCTTGTTGAGAGGGAAGAGCCTGGGAACGAGGTTGATGGGAGTACCTGCATCGCCACAAAGAAAGGTCAGGCGCTTTCCTTTCACCTTGTCCAAATTACTTTCCAAAACGTCTAATGCTTTGGACAACAGTTGCTGTTGTTCACTTGTATTCTGACAGAATGTCGTTGATGACAGATGGTAGTAGAGTAGAGCTATACCTGCATGATAGAGAAAACATAAAAGTGACGTCTTGTAGTATTAGTTTTGGTCCTGGGCTTTCAAGAATTTTCTTTCCCCCTTTTTGTTTTATATTTATAGAAATATTCACACATAGAAGCTCACTGACCAGTAGTGGATCAGAAGTCGGGAAATCACGTTGGTATATTTTTGAAGCCGATACATCAAGTCGACTATGTCTATTGTCTCTGGTCTATTGTTAACTGACGAATACAGCCAGTTGAGAGGAAAATAGTATTTACTAAATCCCATATTTTTTCTTAAGACATCAGGTAGCTATATATATAAGTATCAGACCTTCCCTTATATATTTGTGAATGAATACACTCAATCACATAGACGAGGAATAGAAAATCGGAAACAACAAATCGCCCATGCATGCAAGTGAACGGACCTTTCCAAATACATTGTGTCTAATGATTGACCATATGAATATACGCAACTGATATTTTTAGTCTCATTATGAATTGTGTAGATTCTATAACGCCTAATTAAATTTCCAAGGCATTCATTTGACTTTGTTTTCAATAACAGTAGGATTAATACAATAATAAAAAGGATTGAATAAATTAAAATGCCTCTGTTCTAAACAGAATTGATTTTAATTACAAGCATTCCAAGTTTCCAAGTTAAAAAAAAACAATACTACGAAAAACTTAAAAAAGCGTTGTCCACACCACTTTCCTAAAATGTCTCATTCTATGAACGTAATCGCATAGTTTGTGAGGGGGACAGAATACGCGAGGGGGACACAATCCTCCAGCGGATACTATCCGGGAGAACACAATTTGGGAGGGGGGGGGCGGAATCCGTTGTGACACCGCATGAACTGCATATTGCATGTGAAAAGGGTGCTCTACTGTTAGTAGATTTTATCTACGAGTAACACCAAATGAATTAGGATGGCCCTTATACTGTGCATCTACAGTTTGGTTCTGATGGAGTTATCCAGTCCAAGTCAAATTTTTCATAAACACTAACACAAACCTACCAGATGATCCTGTATACACGGAATAATTATTGGGATCAGTTTCTTTCAATCCATTTTCTAATCGTTGTAAATATTTCTCAATATTCTCCTTTAGCAAACCACGCCACGGCTGGGAAACCTGTGAAAAATGACGTCTGCATAAAATTACTTATTATTATATAAAGTATAGTGCTTTAGCCTTTATAGAGATTTCGAGCACTGATAAAAGTGATAATCTCACATGTGAGATTATTCATGATAATCTCACATGTGAAAATTATCGCTTTTCAATTATCGCTTTTCTGTAACAATTATCGCTTTTCAAAGACTGTCCTTTATATAATAAACAGAAAAATACATGGGTGCTTGGAAATACCAGATTCATTTCTCGTGTTGAACATGATATCGATCATGTTCAACACTCGAAATAAATCTGGTATTTCCGCGCACCCATGTATTATTCTCTATTTAATACAGTTTTATGGTTTAAATGGTTACGACCATCACCATTAACATCATTAATATTACTAAACCTAACTCCGCTTTCGTTTTGTTTAAATTAAACCATTTCTAAAAACATATTAAATAATTTCTTTCATTCTGTCAGCAATCTTTTAAGTGACAGGGGCGGATCTCATTTGTTAGAGGAGGTGGAGGTTTTCCAGAGAGGGCGGTGCATTACTACGAGGATCCCCCCCCCCCCGGAAAATGCTTGAAACTTGAAGCCCTGAAATGCCCGTTTCTGCATTCAGAGCACTACATTTGTTTGTTAAATTTTTCCTCACGGTACTTGTATTTCAGGCAAAAATTAGGAAAAGTACAACTCAAAAAGCGGGAAATCTAAACTTAATATATGCAATACTAGAGTTTTCTTTAAGGGGTGCTCGACAAATAAAGGAGAGGTGCGCCCCCCCCCCCTCCTGCACCTCACCGGTAGATCCGCCTCTGTTAAATTATAGCGTCAATCACTCAGTTGTGAGCAGCTACAGTGTAGTTAAGATTTATGATGTTAAGATTTATAATACAATTACAATAAAAGTACTAGCTAGGGATATCGCAACAGTTACCCCAATTACTGCGGTCCCGTATATTAACATGAAATATAGATACAAATGTTAGATACACAATTTAAATTGTGTAAAAAGAGACCCAACCCCGCAAGCCAGGGTCTTTACTTCCGCACGGCGCTACAGCAATCTACAGCTATCTTTGCTATAGCGCCGTGCGGAAGTAAAGACCCTGGCTTGTGAGGTTGATGCATAATCCACAATCTATTAGTCCAACATAACTTATCTTCAAGGCAATTAGCCTTTCTCACGAAAGCCAAAATCCGCCATTTTTGGGGTACTGTCTGCCCTCGTGAAAGATTCTAGACAATTCAAAAGTTTCTAGACATACTAAAAAGTCGCATTTCGTGGCGGAGACTCTCAAAGGTGGGAGAGGCAGTACCCCCAAAATGGCGAAAAAAAACGGCCGTGAGAAAGGCTAATTGACTTTTTTAAAAGTTTCGTTTCAATTCTTTCGCAATCCTTGGTAAATCTTTCTCATGAAAACTTCGTTGGGTGATAACTTTGTATCAACTTGTTATAGCGTCTTAGATAGTACAGTACTGGTCCGTGTTTAAAAGAGCTAAAAATATGATCTTTTTTCACTTTGGTTCATCTCCTGATAAAATGCTGTTCTTGCAAAGGGGACAATTAAACTTATATGTCAATCATCATTAAATGAAGTATGAGTTTTCTTAAAAGAACAACAAGAAGACGCACGCCGTGTGAAGTCGACATCTTGCTACAGATTATCTTACAGGGCATGACCATTATTAAATCCAGATATTCGATCGTGCAAGTAGGTACGTAATAGGCATTAAAGGTTGATCTTGTTTAACCTGATGGATAGAGGATGTCATACAATATGTAACCAAAGTTTAAGATAAACTCTTTTGAACCTTCACCACAGAATAGAGACTATACAGAAGCCCAACTTCTTGGTTTTTCCTATGATTATTATTACTGGCACATCATTTGCAAGTTTGACAGTCAAAGTACTTGATAATGTACCCTTGGGGTCAAGGCTGGGCCAGAACGCAGTTTGATTCTTTTGGACCATGGAGAAAATGCGCTCTTCTTGGGCATTGGAATGTGGAATTATGAGCACTAGCATTCCTATCTTGGCCGGAAAGCCTAGGAAACTAGGAAAGTGAGTGGTGTGATCAGGTCATCAGGAGCCTTAATCGATTCAAATCGATGAAATATAATGCCAAATAACATCCATTCTGTGGTAGCCCGTCTCGTCAATAGTGTCAACTTTAACTGTGCCTTTTTCCAATATCTGTTTTGGTATGTCATCCTCACGGAGTAGTTGAAACTCAACAAATTCTTCAGATAACTTAATTTTATCCATTTCTTGAGGGGATTGTAATTGTAATAGAAGCTAAAATATATAGAAGTGAAAAGAAAAAAAAATAAGCGGAGTCAGAGTCAATACCTAGTATTAAGCCTTAACCTAATTAAGACTGCAGCTTTTCAGTAGTGCGTTTGAATCGGCACCTGTACAGTACACATTCTATAATAAAAATATCAAATTTTGCAGAAGGGTTTAAACTTTTTCAAGCGTATGTACGAAAAAGCATGAGAAATAGCTTTTAAAAACGCTGTGCACATAACTAGTTCTGTATCTGTAGTAGTTTATACCAAGCTCTCTGGCTTTGTGTATAGTTTATAAATATACCTGCTTCCTTAAAGTTAAGAGTACTGAAGTCTCCATTTGCCTGTTTAATAGCTTGCAACAGTAAGAAATTTGCTGGCAAGCTTCTGTAAAAACATCGTTGTTTGCTCCTGCATGAACGGTCGGAATTATAGGGTTTTCTCTTTGTAAAAACATGTTGAAGTGGATAAATGGTTGAAGGGCTGACTGATAAAACAGAAGATAAACTTCCATCATGGGATCTTCAAATATGGAATGCAATCTCCTGAACCTTTGTTTTTTTTCCATCTACAACATATTAGATGGGTAATCTACCTGTATAACAATTAAGCAATTAAGTGGACAATATCACACCATTAGATAAAAAGTAACTCTTCAGGCCAGGATATATTGTTGCAGCACCCGAGAAACAGTTCGTTCTAGACTCAGCCACCTGGTATTTACATGTTTTCACTGATTTTCGACAGTCTACAGCACAAAAAGAGTAGAATTCTGTCAGAGAAGCTTTTCGTTTTGTGCTCTTGTCAAACCAGTAGTAGATATTGATAACCGTATCTTCAACATTAAATCTAGATGTCTGCAAAGAATAATAAAAGTTTGCTTGTAATTACAACATATATACTAAATATCAGCGCAATGAGATTATTTCCTGCTACAAGCAGTTTCGAAAAAGAGCATATGCATACTTACTTCCTCAAAAGCGTTGGCTACTTTTAAAGCTGTATTGTGCACAACGTGACAGGGACAACCCACAATATAGATCGCTGGGTTCATATCCAAAACTCGAGACTTGATGGAATTTCTGCAACCCATATTGACAGAGGTGTTGTCCACTCCAAAACTGACACAGTTATTCCATGGAATTTCATGTGTTGTGAAAGCATCCTGCATTTTTGAAAATATTCATATGTAGTACAGAGAAACTCTATTCCTTATAGTTTGTGTCTTGGCAGTCTTGCACACTTTTATGTTTGTACTATGTTCTAATTTTGTAACATGAGTAATTTTTTGCATTACATTGATCAGTCATTATTTTAATAGCATTATTAGTTGCTGCGTAATATCTGCACCTTGGATGCTATAATCAGATAGCATTTACACACAGCAATTCAGCAAATAGGCTCAATTTACGGCATCAAATAAGGTGTTGACACTGATAATAAACACCTAACCCACTCTATTCACAAGTTAGATTAATTTACTGACTAATTTCATAGTGTAAAATAGAAAAACTAAATGTTAAAGCATTTCACAGGTTTCTAAAGTTTACAAGTCACTCTCCAAATTTACATTTTTTTTTATTAATTAACTCTGCAATTGATGAGTCGCAAAGCGGCCAGAGCAGCTCTATACTGCGCCTGTGAGAAAATATGTCGAGGCGTTCGTCACACACGTAGGTATGTTTGAGCATGTTAGGGTGCGGTGGTGTGTGATAATTTTTTCCTTCCAAATGCACTTGGCACTTATGCACCTATCAATGTTAACCCCGAGGGGGGGGGCAAAGGGGGGGGGGGATTTGATCAATCAGGTGGTCCCATGGGTCGGGATTTGGACTGACACTTTTTTTCTAAGTGGCCTGAGGGTGGGGATGTTTGACAGATTAACACTGATCTCAGACGATATACTGAAGAAACCTGAGCCAATTTTAGAACAAACTCTGACTCGTCCCCAGCGTTGTAGCTGTCAACGCCTATCCCGCGAACGGGCATATCCTCCCGCACTAAAAGGTAACGAGGGACTGTGGAAGAGTCAGGAACAAACTGAAGACTGGGCACTAGATTATCGCTCGCTGTCTCGCGCGTTGTTTTTACAAGAAATATGGAAATTTCTGGACAAGAAATAAACACTTAAAAGCCATTTTATAATTATATTAATATCGATTTATACTTGTATATTAAAAGTTCACGTTATGTACTATTTAAAACACGAGTAGGAGTGTGTTTTATCAGATATAAAACGTGAGGCGCACAACTTAAAATACGAGTACAAAAGAATACTAATTAGGGCGAACAATTATATTAGAATACTGACAATATAATTATATAAGAATACTGTGTTTTATTAGCCTGTGTTCCAGTCCACTACACCATGGTGTGGCGCAAGGTATATAAATTATTAATGAGTATTTTAAGTTATTTTGAAACGTTCTTTATGTTTGTTATACTTTTAAATTATACCGCCAAATGTATTTGTGTAATTTCCCTATCACCTGACATATAGAGTGCACCAGAAACCAAATACTTCAGTAATACAATTTCATCCCGGGGGTGGGGAATTTTGTCCAGGAATTTTCTCCCGAGGGAGTGGCATTTGACATTTTTTTTTGTAAAAATGTCAAATCCCCACCCCTTGCCCGACCCCCCCTCCCTCGGGATTAACATTGATAGGTGCATAATGGCGCAATAAGAATAAAAATACCACCGTTCGATTCAGCGTAGGAATTGTAATTACGGATGTCAAATGTATTACTAAACGACAGTATTCTAGCGACAGTATTTTATGGCCTTCCAAGCGAAATTGTATTGTTGACCATTGTTGACCCCCCCCCCAAAGGCATTTGGCACCCCCGCAAATTACATATATTTTGATTTGATAGTTTCATATTTGATTATTCTTACTACTAAATTTGTAAAATTACCAATATTATGTTCTCAGATCTCGCCATGCAGGCCTAGAAAACAAATTTTGTTAAACTTTTTCCTTGGCCTTTCCGGGCGTTGCCACCACGCCCGGCCAAAGCAAGCAGCAGCACCTCAGATATTTATCCCCCGAATGAAAATATGAAAATCCGTCTCTGTTGTTGACAAAATGCTCAAAATTATTAAACTTATTCAAATTATGAAAAATGCAGTACGTTTCGTCGTTTGATCCTTCACTTTGGTACCGTTGGTTTTCTCATTTTCGGCCGTATACCAGTAGTTCGTCTCACTTCTCTCTTCATTTTAATTAATAGTATTTTGAGCCCAAAAACCCCCCAATATTTTACTGTTTTGAACGTTTAAAAGCGCAGTTTAATCCTAGCGTACGGACCAACTGGCGGCTGATCAGAGTCTTGTATCATGTACAGTAGTAATGTGCGTATTTGTATAGCCCTAGACTCGGGTTCAGGTCCGTCTCTCAACTCTCAAGGGGTTGAAAATAGCGATGCACTCTATAAAAAAGGTGCGAAAAGCCGAAAATATGAGAGACGGACTTCAACTAACCTGAAGTTCAGGCCCTAACCAAGTCTAGTATAGCCCCAGCGAGTTAACGCTCCGCAGAGCGTCTTGTTAACTATATATTGGAGAGGTTGCACGAAAATATGGGTAATATGATTCTTTGCAGTTTGTCATGGATAATGTAGCCGCTTAAAATTAATCAATTGTCAGTTTTCTAAAGGTATATAATTTAAATGATAAAGGTCTGCATGATTTTGAAAAAAGAATGATTTATATTAGCAAATTATTGGGAAGGCTCACAGCTTGCAGCCTCAGAAGTAATAAACCGAAAAACACTTTACCCCGATTTACGATTTGTTAAATGTTATCCATGTAAATGCCATGATTTCGTAAATCAGTTTATACTGACAATACAATTATATTATATTTTCTCTGTTTAACAACTAAATTTTGTTATACTACTATTGCTATAATTTTCCGAATGGCCAACCTGGTTTTCCGAATATGTTAATTCTAAAAAAGTTGGGTGGTTAACCAACCCCCCCCCTATACCCCCATCGCTACGGCCCTGGGGCCCATTTTCCTTGCCCTCCCCCAGGATAGTATACGATAGCCGAAGGTGTGAGCCGAGTACCGCAGGCAAAAGTTAGCTACGGGGGTCTGGGGGCATGGCCTCCCAGGAAAATTTTAAACTGTGGGTCTCTGAAATAGAATTTTCTGCATTCTGAGAAGACATTTTTTTAAAAATCTCAGCTTTTCAAAACAAAGTTCTAATGGTGAAATTTATAATAAATTGCATGCTAAACATTCAAACACAACAGAAGTTTAAGTATGCTCACCAACAAATTTTGTTTTTTAAGCGTCTTTTCAATGTTAAACTCGTTTACTCAATACAGATCCTAGGGCCCTGGCTTTGGGGCAATAGGCCATTTTTTTTCTTCAGTGGTGGGGCAGAGGAAGGGGCCCAGTGGGGCAAATGCCCCACCACTCCATGGTATTAAAAAATGCCTTGCCGAAACCTACAACGCATATCAACACAATACATTCAACTGAAAGTAAACTGCAATGATAACTTATGATTCGTTGAATTCCAAGCCGACGCGCGGGAAAATCAATTTTGAAAAGGACTGAGGAGAGTTTCGAGGAGTGAGAAAAATTCAGTATAATTAGTATTAGCATGAAGGTAGCTAGCATGTATAGTTGGGGGGAGGGGGTGTAACTAACGCAGCCTTTCCATTTTTTGAACATTAAATAACTGTGCTGGTTTTCTAAATAAATTTAAGGACATACCTTCACTATGTGAATTTGACAAACCTACATATATATAAACTTAAACAACTATTCACACACATACCTCACGTTGACGAATATTATTTAACAGCGATGTTAATATATGGTTCTTATCCATATCAATAATAAATCACTAAAATATTTGATCGTTCATCACTACTTCAACACTTATACTGTTCACTTCGCCGTATTCAGCGCTTATACTCTACAAACTGAGCCCACATAACCACATTCATGTTATGCATAATCAGATTAATTAATTAATTCGGGCAATTGGACCCTACAGGGGGTGTAAGCCAAAAATTTCCGAATGACGAAAAAATTTCCGAATATTTCATGGCATACGAAGCCATGAAGGTGTTTGCAATCCGGAAAATGAAGAAGCAATTTACAAACAAAAATACGCATATTTTATGCACAGACACATTACAGTAGCATGCAGTGCCATAGAAAGCTCTTTTTGATTGGGGAGCTGAAAACGAGGGCCGAAGGCCCGAGGAAATTTTTAAATTTAGAGAGTCTCTGAAATGCCATTTCCTGGACTTTAGGGAGTTTTGCAGAATTCTAATGGTCAGAAAACAGCGTTTTAGTATGTCGAAATTTACAATTTGCTTACAATTTAGTAGCACTAAATGGGCGAAGGCGTATTTAATTAACTATATATTGGAGCAGTTGCAGGAAAGTATGGGTAATATGATTCTTTGCTGTTTGTCATGGATAATGTCCGCTTAAAATTTAACAATTGTCAGTATTCTAAAGGTATATTATTTAAATGATAATTAGTCTGCATGATTTTGAAAAAAGTATGATTATTAGCAAATTATTGGGAGGACTGCGTCCCCCCCCCCCC
>CACRXK020011276.1:0-16560 GCA_902702795.2 Paramuricea clavata | reverse complement strand
TCGATTCATGTCAAGACATTTGTCAAGAGAAGGTTTCAATTGAAAGTTTATCGTTGATATATACAAATTTCTATTCAAATTGTTGACGACATTTTATATCATAATAAGCTGAAAGTGCAGTGATTTAGTCGAAATTGTAACACGAAAAGGAACGATCGAAAATTGTCAATATATAAATGTAAATTCAACTGTTGACATCTGTGACTGTGCCTGCGTATTAAATATATAAACACCTCTTGCCTTGTTTTAATACGCTTGTATGGAAGGAAATCATTAATAAAAGTCTTAAACAAATAGCTTTCTTATTGTGGAATACACTGTGCAATTTATCCCTTGGACAAAGACAAAGTTTTCAAACTTGAGTGTCTCAGATGTGGCGAAAATAGCAAAAGCTTTCTTAAATCAGTGGCCCTGTTTTATATATGGGTGTGAGTTATGTAGACATAAGGGAAAGGACAACTGGAATTTAATAAGAATCTAATAGTTTTCCATGTGGTGCAACAGGGTATAAAGACCTGTCTTAATAACATTTGCCTTGGATTTGTTAATTAACCAATGGAGGCATTACATACATTCCATTTTGCTTGCCAAAGTTCACAGACAAAATATTTACATGGGTAAAATCCATTTTGCAAGGCAAATTTCCCTATAACCATACAAACAGTCACTGACGAAACTTCCCAGTGTTAGACATGTTTTCAGGGATGCATCCAGCATGATCTGGTAGGGGGGTGCTCTGCCAGCTCTGGTGTCAAGTGACTCGAGTTGTGTCGTCATGTGTGCAGCCCACCATTAACATACAGCAACAGCAGTATTTTGACAATTTGGCAAAACAACCTCCATGTGGTACAAGTGTACTGTGTACAATATCTCATTTTGTCTCTAATATTTTTTGCTTTATCATGAAAAATAGCACACACATACCCCCTGGCCAGGGCTAGGGAGGGGGTGTGCACCCTCCCCCCCCCCAGTAAATCCATCCCTGCATGTTTTGCTATTAATTGTTACATTAACCACCCAAAAGTCTTTCAATGGTGGGTACATATTAATTGTAAGCTGTGAAGCTTTAGATTAGCCCATTGTTTGCACTCTCCCCTGGAATAGTAAAATTGTCTGATGTTAGACAGAGTAAAAGCAGGGGCGTGCCGGCAAGCGATGAGACAACAAGAACTTGTTGTGGGCCCCTGGCATTGTAGGCTAGTAGATAGTAGGCTCTAGATTTATTATATTTAAAACAAATATATGTCAAGAGCAATTTTATTTAAACATGAACAAGGGAGATACATATAATTAGAGAATATGCAGATACATCATAAATTTCTTTATTTATCAAATCATGGATGTCATGTGGCCAGTACGTGTAACACAACTAGGCATATACTATATTAGAAAGAGGTTGTTACATGTGTTACAATGCAACTTAATGGGTTTAGCATATTCACATGATATTAATTAAGGGGGTGAGTTCCAATTAACTATTTAACCAAGTGAAGCTTGGTTCACATATACCTGCTGTTTGTTGATGGGCTATTGTTGATAAAAGTTCAACTAAATAATTCACAAAAGAATGTATGCATAAACAGCTGTAAACAATGATAATGCAGGCATATGTAAACCAGGCTGAAGATGCCAACAAAATCTTGATTTTTGTAGGCTTTTGTAGTAATCAAATTTCTGTAGTTGATATTTCCAAGTTGTTATCTCTCCTCACTTATTGAAAAGGTTGCTTCAACAGAAAGATCTTTTCCATTTATATATCAATTCACTTAACATGTTGCCAAATGTCTGATGATTTGACTAAAATTAGTAAAATATAATCAAAATGTCAACCCCTTCATAAAACTAGAACTTACTATCGCAAGGAAAGTGCTGCCTCACTCCCAAGGGATCAAAGGCAGCATGCGCAATTTGATAAATAAGGGACCGTTTTTTCTGATCTAGCCTCCTCCGCAGGCAACTCTTTGGCAAAAATATTATGAATAACAGCGAATTTAAAGTTAGGGATTGTTAGGGATCACAGAGTGTAACCCTATAATATTCACATTTTTGCCAATTTTTTATTCATAATAATACTTTTGCCAATTCTTGCCAAAGAGTTGCCTGCGGAGGAGGCTATACATGATCCTGCTTTGCCAGGACGAGATGCCAGGCAGGATTATTTTGATGTATTACTTCTAAAATAAATTACTGTGCACGATTCAGCAAGGTTGTTCAAGCAGCAATAGTAATCTTCTTGAACTACAACATTTGAATTCTGTTGACTTATTTCAATACATTAAAATCACCCGGCTTCCAATATTTACAGTAAACAGCCCCTAAGACACATGTTCATGAGGTAGAAAAAGTACAATTTGAATATCAAACACCTTGCACAAAGTCAAAGGTCAGCTAAATATTTCTACTAGCTTTCTTGGCATTGGGCAGTTTTATATGAACACCTTCAATGCTTATAATTTCTTGCTTTTGTATGTTTATTACAATATATGCTGGTTTATTAGGATAGCATGACCAGTTGCCATGGCTAGCTAGCCACTGAATACTGTATAATTATATCATATATACAGTGTGTCTAAAAAAAGTGAATCCTTTCAAATTTGACAGCTCTAATTGCTTTGAATTAATGATTGGGTAAGAACACAAGGTCTTGTACTCATGGGACAAAACTCAAAGAAATAAAAATTAGAAAATTTAAAAGAAATACAGTATTCCTTGTGTTCTTACGTAACTATTAATTCAATGCAATTAGACTGCTGTCTAATTGCATTGAATTTGAATTTGAAAGGGTTCACTTTTTTTTAGACACACTGTAGAAATACTAAGTCAGTTTTTGTCCCAATTATTATTTACATGGCACCTTCAAGGCCACCCCTATTGCAACCAAATCAACCGAACAATCTGATGGGCAGACAAAATCTATTTGTTAACATTTTGTTTAATTAATATGTCAGCTTCAGATGACACCATTCATTGTAATCAGTCAGAGATTGTACTCAGTCAGAACTACAAAACTATATAAGAAAGAAATTGTGAGCATTATCGAAGAATATTCTTGGGTTTCATATGACGTCACAGAAGTGACGGGGGTCAACTCTAAAACAAAACACAGTTACCAGAGTGAGTCGATTGTTTGTTTTATGTATTAGCCTTGTGTTTGGTGGCAATACATGGAATTCCGTATAATTTATTACTCCAGTACAGCATAAGCATCAATACATGTGAGGTTGACCCCCCATCAGATCCACTGCATAATGCCTAGTTAGTGAAACCCAAGAATAGCATACCCGGAAACATATTGCATGACACAGCCAGGTGATTATGTTAAAGATGCTGTACGGTCTGATCTGCACATGTGCACAAAGGAGGAGCCCATTTTTATACAAACAGTTTATTTAGATTTTATTTCGTTTTATGTTCTTGCAAAGCTTGATTGTTGTGTCTTTATAATTTATTATACTCTAGAATCATGAAAATATAAATAGTTGTCGAATAAAATTCTATATTTTGGATACCGAAATGTAAACAAAGCCTTTGTGTACATACGGACTGTACACATCTTTAACAATCGATGTCTCAGAGATATTATAAACAGGCCATCAGGCATGCATGATACCCGGCCTTGTACAAAAGTCAGTTGACATGCTTTTTGCATGTAACTGCTGGTAGCCTGCTATTAAAGATGCGGTACAGACCGATCTGCACAATGCACATGTGCAGAAAGGAGCCCTCTTTTTATTTACAAACAGTTTATTTAGGTTTTTATTTCATTTTATGTTCTTGCAAAGCTTGATTGTTGTCTCTTGATAATTTATTATACACTAACTCTAGAATCATGAAAATATAAATAGTTGTCGAATAAAATGCAATATTTTGGATACCGAAAAGTAAACAAAGCCTTTGTTTACATACGGACTGTACCGCATCTTTATTAAAAGTTAATATATACAGACAACAATCCCCACTCTGGGTTGCTATAGGAAGCAAGGAAGCCTGATTACGTGCACAAGTAATTAACAGTCCGTCTGTCCGCGTTTGTTTTTAAAACGCGGTGCTGAAAGCACCATTGCTATAAACACCATTGCTATAAACATCTAAAATGAACACTATATAAAACTCATCGCCACACAAACAAATAAACTCAAAGTACATTTTCAAGCTCCTTGTAGGCTTGTATACAAAATAAGATAGATGTCATTATTGACATCATGAAATCATATGTTTCAATACCTCTGTATCGAATGCTATAAAGCAGCAGATCTAAATGCCTTCATGTATATCACCAGAAAGAAATAAAACCATTCTTACCTGATTTATTCTTTGATATTCGTTTGCAATCCAACATATAAACTCGTATGATCTCGTATTAAAAGTTTAATTAAACTGCATGCACAAATGCACAATACAAAATAAAGTTTGACCGCCCCCCTCGTTAACAAAAACTTCCTGAAGCTCAATTATTCCTCCCGGAAATTATCTTAACAGACAGCCGGACAGACACAAATCGAGATCTCGACAATACATAGATCGCGCGAAAGACTGGGTCGAGTGGACTCTGGAGAAACCATAGATATAGGAGAACTAGATTGCTAACGCATACCTAGCGCAGGCGGGGCCTACATGATAAATCCAAGATGGCGGTACAACAGGGCAAAAAGACTATAGATTCTATTACGAAAATCAGGATTTTTGCATTTTTTGCCGTCGCATTGTTTTGAAACTTATTCGGTCAAGCTTTATGGTAGAGAGAAACTTACCGCGAAGATTTTGAGCATATATATCATTGAATTGGATGAAAAATCGCAAAATTATCCAGCGATAAAAGTTCGTGTGAAGTGGTCAGTTGGAGCGTTTTATTGCCAGAAATACTGTGCTATGTTAACATCTAGCCTTGTGAATGGTGTTTTATACTTGCATCTCATCTGCTCTGTCCTCATATTATGAAGAAATGAACTGTTATGTACCCCACCCCCCCTCCTTGCTTGTTAGAGAAGTAAACTGATGAGAGCACTGGATGGGGGTCTATCATCTATGGTCTGTTATAATTTGCTTTTTATGCAAATAGTGAGCAAAAATTAAAGCAAAACTGTACAAGTTACATATATAGTACTATATCAGTACTATACACGAACTTTTATCGATGGATAATTTTGCGAGTTTTCATCCAATTCAATCATATATATGCTCAAAATCTTCGCGGTAAGTTTCTCTTTACCATAAAATTTGACTGAATAAGTTTCAAAACAATGCGACGGCAAAAATTGCAAAAATCCAGATTTTCGTAATAGAATTTATAGTCTTTTTGCCCTGTTGTACCGCCATCTTGGATTTATCACGTAGGCCCCGCCTGCGCTAGGTATGCGTTAGCAATCTAGATCCCCTATATCTATGGGAGAAACTACCACGTGTCAAGAATAGGGTGCTGCCTTCGGCAGCAATAAACATGCCAAAATAATATTCCAGAAAACAATACAATTCAATATAATTCCTTTATTAAACAAATTATACCTTTCGTATCGTTCCATTCTTAGTTTTGCGTTCGAAATTATGCCAGATAATTTCCTCAAATTGTAGTTCCTCCCCTGAACAATTGATACATTGTAAACATTTGGCTGCTTCGAGCGAGCGATTCAATTAAATTTGCACGTCGTTTTTAGACCGCGAGAGACATTGCGATATATAATCCTTTCAATTGACCAACTAATTTTCGTATAACTTGAATATTTCGATGCATTTTAAAACATTTTTAAAGTTAATACTCGCAAGCTTCGCTCCTCGCCTGAAGATTTCAAACTGAATTTATTATATAATTAGGGTCAAAAGCCTACTTAGGGGGTGGGGTACATTGACACGGCCACAAGGTACATTGACACGTCCATTTTGTTCGATTTATGGCAGGCCTCTCTCCCAGAAATTTTTTTTTCAAAACCCATTCGCAGGCTAGAACCCATAGAGAGGCCTGCGGAGGAGGCTAGTCCATAACTTGCCGTTGCCGAAAAGTAGAGATTTTCTTGCATGTTTTATTATTGAAATATCGTTTTCGGTAATAGTAGTCAAATCCGAAGCCCAGGCCAATGCTTCATTTAAAAGTTTTTCGGAAATGGATGGGTAAAAATCCACAATGTCAAACGAAATAAAACGGTGCCTGTCTTTATCGTTTATATTGCCAAACCATGAAATTACTTGTTGCGTATTTCTCCATTGATTTGAATTTAGTTTTTGTCTCAAATTGGAATTGATTTTATCTAAAATAACCTTACTTAGTTTTCCGGATTCGCTTTTTGCGGGATTAATTAGTCGGCATTTTGGATTGTTTTCGAAATTTTCTCTGTGATCTTTTAGATATAAATGCTTCGCGTTTTTTCATTCGTTCAATTCTGTCGCCAATTCCTAACCTACTCGAAATTTCTTTCAATTCGGAGTCAATTTCATCTATGAAGTCCTCTGATCCATGTTTGTACGATTTCGTGATGTTGTCATGCATGTAAGAGTTCGTTGTATGTGTTCAGTGACGTTTCGTAAATGTTTCTAGTTTTGTCCGCGAAAATGAAAATGTTCGGGGATGAATTAATTTTCCTCAAATCGTTAGCCAAAGATGTCTGAAATTGGTCTTTAGAACGCCGGAATTTTACATTTTCAATTAGTTTTATCAAGTCGTCTTCGAAAGGTTTCAAAAGTGGAATTGAAGGAGGCGATTTGTTAGACGAAAGGCCGAAAAGGTTGCTTTGGTTTTGAGTCGTTGATCCTTTTAGGAAGAAATTAGCTTTCCATCTCATACGTTTTGTTACGCTTTCCACTTTTTCAATCAAATTCTTTAAGTAAGCATTCTGTAATGGTATAGGAATATTCTTTAGTGAATAATCGAATCGAAATTGTCGCATGTTTGAAGTAGAAATAAAAAGAATAACGTAGACAAGAGTGCACAACCGATTACCGGGTGCAAATATAGCTTAAGATTTTGGTTTACGAAACACAAACAGTGCTCAATACCATATCTAGCATATATCGTACATATTTGATACAAAGCATGCTTATGACCAGCACAATGTTGCAATGCAGACATTGCTCTTTGGGCAGCCACGCGAGATGGATCAGGTGGATGCGAATGCTCTGATGGTTGCTGTCATAAAGTTACCACTAAATTTGAGAGTCTGCCCGATGCAGAAGCATTGCGCACGTGCAAACGCAAAAAATGGATTTTTTCTGAGGGTTTTCCCCGATTTCCCCGGTAAAAACAAAAAAAAAATAATATCACGGAATAAAGATCAAACCTTGTAATATTATCGAATGAATACACACATTAATTATTATTTAAAACAAATTATACATTTTGCTTGCTCATATCCTAAATCACTTCAATTCAATGGCTATTGTTTCAAATTTAACATTTAATCCTACTTACTAACATCCTAATTCAATACACATTTGTGTGAGGTAAAAAACCCACCTGTATCAAACAGGACGGAAGCATTTGCAGATTTGCGATTTCCCCGAGAACTACGAATGTGTTCCATCATTCTCAAAATGAAATCTGCTTACGACACGGCTATACCTTTTTATACGCTTGTTTGTTTACGACCTGACGTCACAACACGTTCCTGACATATGAGTCATCCGCTGTACAAACAAACTATAGATATGGTTATGCAGTGTTAATGAGTCACCGTCCCAGACAATTTGATAAACAATGTGGGCGAACGTGGGTGTTTGATATTTTGACAAATAACATCTCTATTTTCGGCGACAAGTCCGTTCGGCAAATGTCCGTTCGACAAAATGTCCGTCGACAAAATTTCCGTTCGGCAAAATGTCTTTCGCGAAGTGTCTTGCGGCAAAATGTCCGGGTACCGAGAAATCTGACGGTGATATTCTGTAACCAAATTCTCGTTGGGAAGCCAGTCAAGGACTGTCTGCTTTCCTTGACTTGACACATATATTGACACAATTAAGAAGAGTATATATCAATATTCTTGAGATATATTCTTGAGAATATATATCAATATTCTTGAGAATATATTGACACAATTAAGAAGAGTATATCATAGAGATTTCCTTAAAAGAAAAGCTGAAAAGGGTCTAAATATATGCATGAGGCTTATAAAAGGGAAAAGAATCGTGTTAATAAATTGATTAAACATACTAAAGCTAATTATTATTATTGGAGAATTGAACAAACATAACAATAATCCTAAAGAGATGTGGAATACAGTCAATATGTTGATTAACAAAAACTCTAAAACTACCAATGTAACTGAACTTAAGATTAATGACGAAACTATTTCTAAACCGCAAGATATAGCCGAAGCTTTTAATACCTTCTTTTGTGAAGTATAGGACCAAACCTGGCAAAAAAATTACGAAACAGTAATATTTCACCGGAAAGTTACATCAGGCAAAAAGAATCTAAATTTGAACTCCAATTGATATCAGTAGAACAGGTCTATAAGCTATTATCAACTAGTAAGGTGTCCAAAGCAGCAGGGCATGATAAAATATGTCACAAACTATTGCAGGATGCTGCTGATGTCACAGCTCATTCTTTAACTGCAATTTCATTACCAGAAATATGGGACATTTTGCTCCCGCTTTTGTAGTCAGCGGCTAAGTCCGTTTTATATGCCCAACATTGCCTAATATAAGTCATACGACTTCGCATTTTACTTTGAATCTCCAGTTCAAGTATTATTCAACCAAAAAGTGTGATTTTAAACTATATTTTGCAGTTTTTGCTGATCACTTCCGGTACTTTGACCTTTAACCCCGCAAATTTTTATCAAGACTAAAAATATTGCAAATATCCTAAAAAATCCTAAAATATCCCTGTGTTTTTACGTGAGAGCCTGGGGTCTAGTTCTTCAAAATAAACAAGAAACATGGCTGCTCGAAACAGCTCAAATTTGTATTAAAACTTGTCGTTTTTGGATATTAAGATGGCTTAATGGCGACATACAAGAACCGTAAAAAGGCGAACTTTTACACGTTTCGGGAACTAGTTTCCCTGGCAATTACAGCGGATTTATTTAGCTAAATTAACAGTTTGGACATCATTGAATATATCGCGAGCTCCGCACTTCGCATCGTCCGAATGGATGTTGGTCTATTCGTCGGATATTTACCTCTTGTGTCACAAGTTTACTATAAATTACACTATGAAATTCATCGAATTGCGTGTAAAAATACAACATTCTCAGGAACCTGCTAGACGCGATGCAATACTAGCGATTTTTGTTTAGAAATATTGCTTGTTCGTGTCGCTACTATAATCGAGCTCCGCACCAATGAAATATTTAAACAAAGTATACTAAAATTTGATATTTTGATCAACTCCCATATAGTTTATAGTAATATTTGGTCGCCATATTTGGTCAAAGTGCGCATGTCCGTCGCCATCTTGTCCCATATTTCTGGTAATGTTTTAATCTGTCTATTGAAACTGGAGTTTTCTCAGAGTATTTGAAAACTGCAGTTGTCTCACCTATCTATAAGACAAGGGATAAATCGGAATGTACAAACTACAGACCAATATCGGTGCTTTCTGCGGTTGCTAAAACTTTTGAAAGATTAATTTCCGATCAATTCTATAAATATCTTGAAGCAAACAATATATTGTCTCAACAACAGGCAGGCTTCAGAAAAAAATATTCAACCCAAACCTCATTACTTAATATAACAAACAATTAAGTGTTACAAATTATGTTAACAGGAAAAATTACCACAGCATTAACGTTCAAGCACCCCATCTATGGATGAATATCTAAAACCCCACATCACCCTCCCAGACAAACCACTTACATGTACTATAAAGAGTCATTGTCAAGCAATAATGACAGGGTAATTGGGTTTGACAAGGATGGTAACCTCAACTCTCACATATCAGTGAAACGCAGAGAGCTGGTTCCGAAAAAAGACCAATCCCTCCGAACGTCAGTTGTTTGGTCCAAACTTTGAACAGCGTCTCAAGATCGACCGGCTCAAAGACTGGGAAAACTATTGGAAAGGCCTACCGGATTGGAAAAGTCTTTTTTCGATTGTTTGCTTCTGGCAGCTTTCTTCAAGTGATTGGCGACACGCATGGCTACGACAAAGCTAGTGTGTCAAGAATAGTACGAAGAGTTTCCCTTGCCCTTGGAAACAAACATGAAACGCGAGTGAAATTTCCAACAACAATGGAGGGTTTTCCTTGATGCATCGACTGCACGCACATCCGGATACAGACGCCATGCAGTCAACACGAGCCAAATTATGTTAACAGGAAAAATCACCACAGCACTAATGTTCAAGCAATTTGTGATGATAAAGGTTAGAGCTAATATTACAAGTATTAATGCTTGTATTTTTTAACTATTTGATACCCATGTTTATGTTTTAGTGCAAATGGGTGTGGTCAAAGTTAAGGGGTGGACCATTAGATATCCTGGAAGTGGAGGGAGGGGGGAAACTTTTTTCTATATACTTTTGTAGTTGCATGTATTTTTACAATGGTCTGTGGCCAAGTGTCTTAAATCACTACGTTTCTGTTTTTTCCTGGGGGTTTTAGTGGGGTTTTTTCGTCGTCGAGAAATCGAGTTTGCGTTAGCGCATCGCAGGCTCAGTTTGTTCCGTCTGTTCCAGTTTACGATACAGATCATTTTTCAAGATGGCGGACATTCAATGAGTGACTATTTCAGTCTCAAACAATTTCTTCATTTGTGAACGAATTTTACCGTGTTTTCCTGTGGTTTTGTATTTATCCTACTCTGCATTTTCCTGGAAGTTAACATGGTGTTTTCTTTTCGCAACGCCTCTGGAAATGCGATATCTGGATCGCTTCAGAGACTTCAGAGACCATGCGCAGTTAATATGGATAGTACAGTTATGGATATTTGTGAGTAATGCTTGTATTTCATTGGACATTACGAAAACATCTCTTCAGGATAACTTAGGATAATTTTGCGTATTCCACCCACGGGCCCACGGCCCCACGCTGAAAAGCGTGTAAGACTTCGCATTTTGCGGTTCACGTAGTTTTGTTGAGGAGAAGCACTTGAGTATATCAGACATCTTGAGGAACTGCAAATTGTTCTATGATAAGAGAGAATTCCGGATTGTACTCCTTCGATTCCGAATTCTAGAGGGGGGGCATTGAAAATTTTAAAAACTTGGAGGGGGGGGGCATCGAAATTTACCGATAACCTCAACAGGGGCCCTGTAAAAATATGAGCTTTTTTCAAGACATCTTCATCCCCCTCCCTCGGTGTAATAAATGTACTTTCCCTTAGTATCATCATTTATGCCACATTGTCAATAATGTTTATGCCGTATGATATTAAAGGAATACCGAATGGTTTTCCGTGCTGGATTGCGTGACCCATGCACGCGGGATGTTGTGAGACTTTCGGAAAGCGTGAAAATACACGAGCCGCAGGCGAGTGTATTTTTACGCTTTCCGAAAGTCGAGCAACATCCCAAGTGCATGGATCATGCTATCCTGCATGGGAAAACCATTTGGTAATTGTTTTATAATATTACTACAGTGAAACGACGGTTAACTTGATTAGAATTACTGATGAAATGTGCAGTTCTCACAACAACCATGAATTAACCAATCGGAGAATCGCTACTCCACGCTATTGAAAACAACGACAAATGTGAACAGAATTTGATCGCAAATTCGCGAAAATATACAGCGAAAATACAGAGTCTTTTTTTATAAAATATACGAAATTTGAAATGGAAAACCAGCTAAACAGAAAGCCAAAGTAGTTATGAAGATTCTCCACCTGAATACTTTAAGACTGCGAAGCGTTTGAACTTTGAAGCGAGAGATGTTGTACACTGTCTTGTTGTACGCCTTGCTACTTGCTGAACAGCAATGTATCAATCAGAAATTTATTCATACAACTAAACCAACGTCTCAATAATTGCAAACTTACTTCAAAGTCGAAAGGTATTGTACAATAAAACTGTACAATTATGCGAGTATATTTGTAAAATTATGTGCAAGAATTTCTGTTTAGAATTTCCCGTGCAGGATTGTCTGATCCTGCACGGCTGTTGACCAATCAAATTGCGTATTTCACTGCATGTAGTTATTATATAAAGCTTCTTCCCGTTATATTGATGTTTGTTGCTCTATTAACATTTGTACAAAAACGATTTTTTCTGTGTTGGTGTTGTGTACTCAGGTGAATATAATGTTTGTGATGTTGACTGAGTGTATATCCACACCGGGCAAGCTTGAAAAATATGCCCGGCCACGGTGGGAATCGAACCTACGACCTTTGGAATACTAGCCCAATGCTCTGCCAACTGAGCTACGCAGTCAGGTCGGTTCGAGTATGTGATATTTCGGAACAGAATCTAGTTCCTTCGATACCAATGTAATCTAGTAAAATGATTTTCTGTGTTGGTGTTGTGTACTCAGGTGAATATAATGTTTGTGATGTTACTCTGAGTGTATATCCACACCGGGCGAGCTTGAAAATATGCCCGGCCACGGTGGGATCATATTACTAGATTACATTGGTATCGAAGGAACGGAACTAGATTCTGTTCCGAAATATCACATACTCAAACCGACCTGACAGCGTACCTCAGTTGGCAGAGCATTGGGCTAGTATTCCAAAGGTCATTCCCACCGTGGCCTGGCATATTTTTCAAGCTCGTCCGGTGTGGATATACACTCAGAGTAACATCACAAACATTATATTCATCTGAGTACACAACACCAACACAGAAAAAATCATATTACTAAATTACATTGGTATCGAAGGAACTAGATTCTGCTCCAAAATATCGCATACTTGAACCGACCTGACCGCGTAGCTCAGTTGGCAGAGCATTGGGCTAGTATTCCAAAGGTCATAGGTTCGATTCCCACCGTGGCCGGGCATATTTTTCAAGCTCGTCCGGTGTGGATCTACACTCAGCGTAACATCACAAACATCATGTGTATATTAAATATTCTGTATTTGTATTTCGGTATTTTAATTTGCACATCAATACATCCATGACATAAAATTTAATAGACGTATTAACTGTATACTAGGTTGTCGTGGCTTGTACTATTGTGAAATTCGCTTATTAACTGGGCTGTCCGAAACTGTTACGTGTTTATTAAAACACAAAGCAACATTTTGAAAGTTTGGGGCCAATTACATGGAGCACTTTAAACCCTGGGGTTGAACTCAGCCTTGTTAGCCGGGTTGAATTTTTTTGTGATTACATGGACGATTTCATTACATGGACAATTTCAACCCTAGAGCTGTGCAAACTCTGGTTATTTTTAGCCTCAACTATAGCTCAGTTGGTTAGAGAGCTGCACTGCAATCACAGGGCCACAGGTTTGATTCCTGCCAGAGGGTCGCATTTTATGCAACTGCTCCTGGCTAGGTCTAAATAAATGCATAGAAATCTACACTTGATATTTCCATAAACCCTTCAGCATTTCATTTACAATATATGAGAGGGCGGCCCAGCCCCCCTAGGCAAGATCTTTCTATTGACAACCCAAGATTATGAAGGTAGCTCGGGCTGGCCATCCTAGCAAGGCTTGGTAAAAAAACCAGTCGTATCAAACTTGGTTTTTGATTCAGATCCTGGTTAGTGTTCGAAAATTTGCATGGCAAAATATGATTTTCGTAAGAAAATAGATAAGTTGACGAAAGCCATATTTAGCTTTAATTTCAGTGTTGTTTACGGAAGAGAGCTACCATAGGAATTACGAGGGCTAATTTTTATCATATATAAGTGGTAAAATTAATTAGCCCTACAGGAAAGTGCAGAGTTTACAAAAGCGGAAGTTAACGCTCTTGCATTTGACTGCAAATGTGTTCTTACTAGTTTTTACTAGTCTTATGCTCATTTCTGACGCATGAATTCAACTTTATTTAAGCGTAATTTCCCGCTCAAAACATTGATACAAACATTATACCACAAATATGTCGTCATTTAAAAAAAGGCCAGAAAAATATAACCTCGAACTAAATATAAACATACGCATGAATGGATTGGTCGTTCGATTTTTATATACCTGTTTATCTGATCACATCGGAAATGATCTGATCACGTGTAAAGTATCGCTACAAAATATAGAAATACTCACCAAATAATGGAACTTTGCACAAGAATCCAATCCATGTAAAGTAAAAGCTTTGCATCACGCTCCTCCGCAGAGGCTTCGTAGTTTGTTTTCTTTCTATGAGACGTCTGAGTTCGTTTTCTTTCTATCTAAGTTTGACTTACCACTGTGAAGGTAGCCGCGGATTGGGCCTCAGATTCGGCTCAGATTTGGCCTTCGATTGGGCCTCACGTTCAACTGTATTCAATCATTCAAAAGTAGATTATTTGAACCCCTTTTTCTGGCTACTTTTAAGGTATTTTTAACGGTAACCGGTCGTTTCGCCAACGAGGCGTTTCGCCAACTGTTAGTTCGCCAACGTCTTGGGTCGATTCGCCAACGTTTCCTCACGTTCTTATGTCAGTTCGCCAACGCAACGTTTAATCATGGATTGTAAAATAAACAATCCATGGTTTACAATTATTTTACAATCCATGCTCATTTAAATATCACGTCTTTATAATGTGAAACATGAAACACAAACAATGTTTGTAGAAAATATGTTGGAACGTTGGCGATCAAAAGCGTCACCAGCCGTGTCTAACCTTGGTTATTGTTCTATGCTCTATTGTGGAATTTTGTTAGTGCAGAGTATAGTTAATCTTCGTATTGTTGTTTGAAAACTCTTCAGTTGTGTTACTTGAATGGTATATCATATGCATAAAAACTTTCACATTTCGTGAGTTTAAGGAAAATTACTTGTTTATCGTCCGCTGATTAAACCTGTTTTACACAGTCTAAAAATAAATATCGGGAGAATTCGCTATTTCGGTTATTCTCTACAAACATGGATTAATAGATTTATATATCCATGTATGAACTATGTAACGTTGGCGAACTGACATAAGAACGTGAGGAAACGTTGGCGAATCGACCCGAGACGTTGGCGAACTGACAGTTGGCGAAACGACTCGTTGGCGAAACGACCGCAATTCTTTTTAACTACTAGAAAATACATGCATGCAGAAACCCTCGCCTTGCTGACAAAACCGTTGTATTTTCCGAACATGAAGTATCTAAGGTAGTTGTCATGGTAACACGATAATTTTTTAAGAATATTCTTACAAATGAAAATCGCCTAAAAATATCACTTTTAATTACAAAATTATCAATTTCCCAACATATTTATGTTAGGTATGTAATTATACGTAATACAAGCTTCAATTTAAGGTAAAATTCAACCACAAACAATTCACAAAACGTTTTAAAAAGTGTTCTTTATAAAACTAAACTGCCTTTAAAGCTGGGTTACAGTCCATTCTGCGCATGTGCGGGCTTTGTTTACATCTTTTGTTTTGGTTTGGATCCATTTCAATTAGATAATATGAAGTATACGACTATGCACTAAACAAAATGAAGAAACCAAGAGTGAAGTAAATTTTTTTTGTAAATTGTCTTCTGAAAGACAAGCAATTAAATATTTTAACAGACCACCAATGAAAGATATATTGTTGATTTAATAATTCGGCATTTTTCTTTCGTCTTCCGATCTGTGATTCGTAAATGAAATATCCAGAAGAGGCCGACACAGCAAAGCCAAAGGTGCCGGGTGCGAGTTCGCAATTGTAAAATAAACTTTGGAAGTGCCAAAGTAATCATAAACCTTTCCTTGGGTTATTTGTTCGTCGGAACACATTGTCAGAGTCATTGTTGCTGTCACGGCAGGAGCACTCGGAGAAATTAAGCTTTTCGCTGGAAGATATGTGGAGACGATATGTTGATGTCGCGGCTTCTGTTTTCCATAGAGAGCCTGCAAAAGTATGGGTAGTTTTTTCTCAAGCGCATGCCACGAATAGGATTTTGATACATGTATGAACAATCGAAGGGTTCAAGAACGTGACAGTGACCATACGGTAAGTTTGTATTATCGCTATTAGTTTGTACTGTTCACTTATACTGTTCGTTATACTGTTCGTTATAAACATGATTCGATTCACACATCACATGTACATGTAATCTTATTATTTTCGCTCATTGTAGTTTATACATTTGATTTGAGAATATGTAATGTTATTCATTGTGACTGTTTACTCTAAACGAAGGATAATGATCATCTAACAATAGATGAATAAACTTTGTTTACATAGTTTAATACTTTGCCTGCCAAGAATATGCACAGACATACAGTGTACATTTGAGTGACAGTACATTTCTGAAAGCTTTAACACATATGATTTGTTTTATTACATACTCTGCATAATTATGCATATCTTTGCCGAGTAAAATATCAAATTATGTAAAAAGAGTTTACCCCTCTATACAAGTCTATAGAAGAATTTGTGGTAAAAACATCCGTGTTTCATTGTGCTTGAGTCTTTGCATTTAATTAAATTAATGATAAATATCTTTACATTTCAGAATCTGGTGGAAGCAATGGATTTAATTTTAAATGCCCCAAGAGCGTCAGCCTAAATGCCCTATACCGCGTCAGCCAGCTACATTTGCTGATTTGGTTAAGTAATGAAGTG
>CACRXK020011275.1:0-16099 GCA_902702795.2 Paramuricea clavata | reverse complement strand
ATATATATATATATATATATATATATATATATATATATATATATATATATATATATATATATATATTAATTTTGATGTTTTACTCTGAGATAAGATTACTTTTGCACCATACTACAGCGTGTTGGTGGTGGTTGCTATGTGAACAATCTACAGATAGTACTGCAACCCAGTGTGGGAAGTTTGTATCGCGCAACCGAGATATCGGGCGCGCAATTTTGATACTTGCTTCTGTATATATTTACTATTAAATTTTCGAAATCCCGGCCGCGCAATTACCAAACGTTCCAGCCAGGACTGCAACTAACACCTTCGGCATACTAACCTAAAATTCAACCTCTAGTCTTGAAAGTGATGTTAGGAAGTACAATTATAAAACTCACGGACACTTGACACTTTTCTTTTTTCGTTTTAGTTTTGAGTGGACATACTCCGCAATATCCTGCAACACAGCAACCAAATCCTGGCCTACCTTTCGCCCCTGTCAATCAAAACATAATGGGTCCCAGACCACCGCTTGTTCCATGGCCAAACGCGGCCGTGAGCTCTGGTATTCCAACAGCCAGTGCCTCGGTCAATACAATCAGGGGGGTGCAACCTTACAGTTCCGGGATGACTCCAATGATGATACCTCCCCCCAGGCCACAAATTATGTTCCCCAGACCACCACAACCGATGTCCCCAACCGGAAATACGTCATGGTCGTCGAATGTCGTAAACCGAATGAGACCCGCGCAGCCTCAAACTCGCGGGCCGTCGCCATTGGATCTGTTAGGCCAAGAAGCGTTGACCGCTCACAAAGAATCGCAAAACAAACCGAAAGTTGAAAACACTGCACAGCCTGAGAAGAAAGATGCATTGTTACTGGATATAGGAGATTCAATTACACCACAGCCTACACCAAGTATTCCTCCACCGCCTGCCGCTGTCCCAACCTCGAATGGACAGCAGACTAACGAGACTCCTTTAGATGGAATCTCATTGTCTATGGATAAAATTAAACCTGGTAAGTTTTGGGTCGTCACTTGGTCGGCCGGTAGGTCGCTTGATCGAGGGCTGCCGGCTAACCAAGAGAGAGATTTCTTTCCCTTATTTCTTTTGGTAGTAAGTTCCACACGGATGCCCCATCAAACATGAAACTCTTTTTCATACTACTTGTACGAGGCTTTGGTAAACATAGAGAACTTGATATGCCTCGAAGTTCATAGTTTGTTGTTTTAGTTTTATGAGTAAAAATATCTGTCAGTAATTTTGGCCTCATTTTATTTCTTTGTGATTCTAGGCAACGTACCAGCAATGAACGTTCTTGACAAGAATGATGTAAAAACTGTGATGCATTTTGCGAAGGTTTGTGCTGGGGCCAGTTGTTCAAAGCTGGGTTAGTTTAACCCTAGGTTATCTTAACATTCAAAGCAAACTTCGTGACAGCTTGTCTGTAAATTTGGAAATATTTCTTCAGAGATCTTGTCAGAATCGATAGGAGTTTACTTCTCTGAAGTTTTGAAATAAACAGACGTGCAGAAATACACAAACTAAAACAGCAGGTTAAATTTTAACCCAGGATTAGCGCTAACCCACCTTTGAACAACCGCCCCCTGGAGTAGAACAACTTCGTTGAAGAAAATCAGAATTAGAGTTTGGCTTATTGCCGTATCATTTGTTTTGCTTTGTTTTAGGATTCCTCTGGCAGTCTTCGTTCTGATATACATGTTATTGTTGTCACTACTATGAGTACTAACACTTCGCCTGTCAAAACTTTCACCTTTCAATGCGCTGCACCTAAGGTATTGCGACTCATTGTATGGTGTACAGTACATGTCTGGTATGGTATGGTATGGTGTGGTATGATTTGATGTATGGTATGGTATGATGTGGTGTGGTATCGTATCGTATCGTATCGTATTGTATTGTATTGTATTGTATTGTATGGTGTGCTGTCGTATGGTGTGGTGTGGTATGGTATGGTATGGTATGGTATGATATGGATACTGTTTTTGGTATGGTATGGTATGGTATGGTATGGTATGGATACTGTTTTTGGTATGGTATGGTATGTTATGGTATGATATGGTATGGTGTATTATTGTATGATGTGGTGTGGTATGGTATTGTATGGTATGGTATTGTATTGTATTGTATTGTATTGTATGGTATGGCGTGCTGTCGTGTGGGGCGGTATGGTATGGTGTGGTGTGCTATGGTGTGGTGTGCTATGGTGTGGTGTGCTATGGTGTGGTGTGGTGTGGTATGGTATGGTGTGGTATGGTGTGGTGTGCTATGGTGTGGTATGGTATGGTGTGGTATGGTATGGATACTGTTTTTGGTATGGTTTGGTATGATATGGCATGGTATGGTATGGATACTGTCTGTGGTATGGTTTGGTATTGTATGGTATGGTATGGTATGGTATGGTATGGTATGGTGTGGTATGGTATGGATACTGTCTGTGGTATGGTATGGTTTGGTATTGTTGGATACTGTCTATGGTATGGTATGGTATGGTATTGCGTAGCAGTTATTGTTACAAATTGTCTTATTTTTTCCATCCAGTCAATGAAATTAAAACTTCAACCACCAACATCGAATGAGCTACCAGGATACAATCCAATTCTTCCACCATCAGCAGTAACACAAGTCATGCTTCTTTCTAATCCAGCCAAGGTAAGCAGGAAAATCATTGTCAAAAACTTTTTTGTAGACAAGCTGGTGACCAACTAGCCGTACGACTATGGTTCCTAATGTGCCAAGGTTTCTGCCAACCTGACGCGAAATGCTTTCGCTTCAACACCACGTTCACACACGTAAAAACGCACAAGTTGTAACAAACTGCAGCAGACTTGTAGCAATGCTGTTCCAACAACTTGTCAACAGGATGTGTTCGAAATGCTTGTTCCCAGCTTGTTGACAAGTTATCAACGGCTTGTTGACAACTTGCTACAAAGTTGTTGGGCTTTTATAACAGACTTGTTACAAGTTGTTCCAATTGTTCAATTCAACAATTTGTCAACAAGTTGTGAGTGACGATCTTGTAGCAACTTGATAAAATAACAGCATTGTTACAACTTGTTGAAAAGCTTGCTACAAGCCTGTTGCGAACACATCTTGTTGACAAGTTGTGAGATTTTTACGTGTGTACACTTGATAGAATACTGTATAACATTGTGTATTGATTTCTTTCTCACAAGGATCGAATTCGATTGAAATTCCGTATCTCATACGAGATGAACGGTGTGAAATCCGTGGAAACTGGCGACTTAGAAAATTTTCCCATTCTCTGACAGACGGTGCGTATTTACTGAAATTTAATCTGCCTTTGAAGTTTATTCGATTATGAAGCAACTCGAAATACTTCTAGAGGTAGGCTTTATAAAACAATTTATAAAATTGACATGCTCAGTTTCTTTGAGCTCACGCGTTAATATGCAGTGAAAATGAATGATAGATAATTAAAATCAGGCCTTAAAATATCGGTGAGAGAAGCGTCTGACAAAATGTTCGATGACTTCGAGTTCGGATCGGACATATGTATTGTGATGTCCGATGACTTTGAGTTCAGTTTGACTTGGAAATAAGTATGAATGCAGACACAGATTAATACCAGCACATTTTGGAAAAGTCGTTTGAATCTTGGCAATGAATTTCCGAACCCCACGATGAAAACCCCGCACTTGATTACACATTTCCAGTTAACTTTTTATACGTTACTCTGATTCTCCATTTAACATGCGAGCCTCTAGTCCTGGACTAGGGTACATTTTGATTTACGTTGGACAAAGTTACAGTTAAGCTGGAGTAATACGAGCAACAAAATTGCTGCAACTTGCAACAAAATCTGATTTCAACGCATGTTAAGTAGAAATGTTGACACATGTTGCCTCGTGATTTGTAATGTATGTGTAAACATTTTCAATTAACATGCGTTGAAATCAGATTTTGTTGCAAGTTGCAGCAATTTTGTTGCCCGTATTACTCCACCTTTAGGTCGGACACCAATACACTCGTGTCGAACAAACAATAAACCTCAGTTTCACTTAGATCGGACAGAATGTCCAGTGGTTTCCTCTCTACGTCGGACAATTTCTGTGACGGTGTGAGCGACCGATATTTTAAAGCATAGATAATTTTCATACTCTCAATTGTGATATGATCATAATTTGTAGAATTCTTGAAGAAACGTAAAGATTTTTTGTACGTGCAAAAATCAATGAACTTCGATGTTAATGATTATAATTATGTTATATTTGAATATTCTTGTTCATATAAAATTGTTATAGATTATCCGTTAATATCTCTCCAGGGTAGCCTATATATATATTATATCATTTTATAATTTACAAATTCAGACTTATAAGAACGATTTCACATAACCTTCAAAAACTAAAAACCCCTATATATATATAGTTTCATATTTACAAATTTCAAAATATATATTAACCAGAGCACCAATATTGAATCGGGCCAGGTGAAGGACGATTTCATCGCTAATATATCCAGGACAAAGGGATAACTCCACACGTTCTTACAATATTACTATTAGCGCTCGCTCCACAAACATTTAACCATGATTACAACTTTAAAACACTAAGATACGTCCATTCATCGTATCAGCCACAACAACTGCTTCGCTAGGACTCAAAGCTATAGCGCTGATTTCGATCTTGCTACACTCTTTCTCTGTGAAAGTTATATTTGTCAAATGCCCGCCAATACGAGTAAACACCTGAACCTTGTTCCCAGATCCCGTCGCTAGCACGCGGTCGTCGTAGTCCGTTACAAGCCGGCAGAGGTTCGGCTTCGTTCGTGCATACGAAGGCGTCACGAATTTGCGGATATAGGCTCCGTTGTTGTCAATCACTTGGACCAGGTTCGCGTGGGTTTGTTCCGTTGCCGCGGTAACGCCCGAATTTAGGGCTGGAATTCGGGAAATAAGGAAAGTCTCCCCAGTTTGGTTGCAGGCCACATCTTGTACGTTTTCAAGCCGAGCCCCCGACGACGTTCCTCGAGTGATGCTTCGTAACCTTGTGAAATAAATGGGAAAATATTGAAAAGCGAAATCCCGTCTCGGGTACCCGGGCTGGCTTGCCTCCACATAAACATCCCCCTAGAAACCCTCCTAGTTTTAAAATAAAGTTATACTTTACCTTTCCCCACCCATCGTTATGACCATCACCCGACTATGATCAGAATCGACGATCACAATATGATTATATTGATCAGTCGTTACAGCTATCGGCCGTAGGACACCGCATTGCATCTGTCGCACAAATTTCCCATCTGGTGTAAAAAACTGAAGTCTGTCGTTGAAGCGATCCGCAACTATCACGTGACCAGTGTGTGCTATGGTGACGTCACAAGGCTCATTAAATTCACCCGGATCTGTTCCTTTCCGACCAAATGCGAACAAAAACCGACCACTTTCGTCGAATACTTGAATCCGATGATTCCCAGTGTCTGCAATGAAGATGCGGCTTAGACGATCAACAGCCAAACCTAAATGAGAAAATGTCGAAAACAAGTTGGTTTCGTTTGTACGCACGTAAAAATCTCGCAACTTGTCAACAAGATGTGTTCGCAACAGGCTTGTAGCAAGCTTGTCAACAAGATGTGTTCGCAACAGACTTGTAGCAAGCTTGTCAACAAGATGTGTTCGCAACAGACTTGTAGCAAGCTTGTCAACAAGATGTGTTCGCAACAGGCTTGTAGCAAGCTTGTCAACAAGATGTGTTCGCAACAGGCTTGTAGCAAGCTTGTCAACAAGATGTGTTCGCAACAGGCTTGTAGCAAGCTTGTCAACAAGTTGCAACAATGCTGTTATTTTACCGGTACCAAGTTTGCTACAAGGTTGTCACTCACAACTTGTTGACAAATTGTTGAATTGCAGGATGATAACAAGTTGTTGGAACAACTTGTAACAAGTCTGTTGAGCTCAACAACCTTGTAGCAAGTTCCCAACAAACCGTTGAAAACTTGTCAACAAGCTTGACAATTTTTCCTTGCCAAAGGAGCCTTGTTCCAAAACTAGTCATGCGAGCTTTTGAACAAGGAAAATTCGTCCTTGTGTACAAGAAATACTTCTATTGTTTTTGCAAACAAAAGTCGGCCTTGGCATGAGATAAATGTTTAACAACATTCAGTGCGCACAAGCAACAAAACATGCCACGGGAAACTTGTTGACCGTACACACGAGAAAGTAAACTTGTCAAGGAAAGCTTAACCTGAAGTTCCTATTCTGTGATTAGGGCCTGAACTTCAGGTTAAGGAAAGCTTGTTGATCGTACACACGGGAATTCACGAATTGAAAGTAAACTTGTCAGGGAAAGCTTGTTGATCGTACACACGAGAAAGTAAACCTGTCAGGGAAATTTGTCAAAGAAAACTTGGCTTGCTTTAACAAAGCTTCCAGAGTATTTTCCAAGTCATACATAGTGCTTCTATATACTGAAAAAGAGAACCATCCCGACTTTCTAAAAAAGGAAAATTATTCCACGTGTTTTCTATTCAAATTTTTACCTTGAGGTTGACAGAGCTCTCCTTCCTCGCTTCCCAACCGTCCAAATTTCGTCACCAGTCTTCCTCGGCGCGAATAATCCGTCGACCCACTGCTCAACGTCTCGAAGGGACTGCCTAAAATCTCTTCGCCGCGTAACGTTATACGCAGGATGTGCGGACCAGCGAAATAGGTGCGGTAGCGGAATTTATGCTTGCCACGTTTGTGTTCGATCAACTCCGCTCTAAAGTAGCCACCGTAAGGAGTTTTAATCCGAGCGATTATGGAGTCTCGCCCTTCGATGCATGATTGGTTTTGCTGGTTTTTGACTGTCACTGTGAAAACGCAATCCTGTCCGACCGTGGTGCTTGTGAGCCCCTCCCCCGTTGCAAAACAGCTACCACAGCACCCTTCACCCGTTGTAATCTTTGGATTGGAGTCCATGCTAACCCGCTCCGCATTTAATGATAGTCCCCCCGTTCGCTTGTTAAACTCTCTGGTTTGTTCGGGGTGATTTTCCCGCCATGTCATCGCAATGAAAGCGTCATCCGTGCATTCAATAGGTACTTCCGGCGTGTTGTGGCATAGCTCACCTAAGCTCTCCATAATACAATTCTCTAATATTAATACTTCCTCGTCACTACCGCTATGGATGAGATCTATGGTAAATCTCTGGCAGTTCTCGATAAGTGCTAACCGCGTTTCAACCTTCTTACGATGTTTTGCTAAAACATCAAATTTTCCTTTGGCCACCTTGTTTAAATGGTTCAAAAGAGCTTCTCTCTGTGGGCTAAGTTTGTGTCTCCTTTCACTTGAAGAACAATGGCCAGTCTGTGGTGTCATAGAATCGCTCCTGCTATCCTGATCATTATGCTTAAATGTGGCATCAAATTCTTGTCCTGAGTTAATAATTTTTGTAAATTTGGTAACCTGTTCAGCCTCAGAATTTTGCTCGGAAGCTTCGTTTCCATGTTGTTGCGCAAAGGTTGTTAATTCTGCAGCGAGTTGTCCGTCTTCAGAATTTTGCCGGGGCCCACGAATTGTGTGAGTAATTTCCTCGACACGCGACCTTAATTTCTCCTCAATGTCTTTTGTGTCCCTCAGTGCCTCGCTGAGGTACAAAATTCGTATGGTAGTCTGATTGAGAAGCGTGCTCAGTTGCGCTTTGCTGCCGGGTGCCGCGTCTGACGCGGAGACGAAAATATGCGTGATATGTTTAGCTATGACGCACTCTTGGCACACAAGCTGCGCGCAACTGTTGCAGAAAAAACGCAAATCTTCCTTATGATGATGTCTGCATTTCAATGGCACGTGTACTTGGTGGTCGCGTGCGAACGCATTTGCGTTTCGTATCCATTCCACTTCGTGCTCATCGATCCCGTTTCGGGTAGCGTTTCGTGCGGAGTCTACTTCGTGCTTACCGTAATCGTTTCGTGTTGCAGTTTCGTTACGAGTCGATTCTAGTTCGTGCTTACCGATCTCGTTTCGTGTCGAAATTCTTTCGTCTGCGTTCACACTTCGTGCCAATTCGTTTTCAATCTCGTGCAAAGATATGTCCGTTTCGTTTTTCATCACAGTTCGTGCGTGTTCATCTTCGCGTGTGATTACGCTATCGTGATGCGCGTGCAAACATCGCGTGCACAACAGCATATCGCAATCCGTGCAACGCAAATTCCTAGTCCCGTGCACAGAACACGCGTCGCACGCACTGTCCTCATTGCACGCATTCGTTTCACGTTTCAAAATAGCCAGCACGTTTGACAGAAAAGCGTTGTCGGCAGCGACTTGTATTACAACACTACAAACTGGACATTTTAGGACTTCCGATTTTCGCTTCAAAAGCTCTTCGAGACATTTTTCGCAGACCGAATGAGCGCACGTTAAAATCTTAGGATTTTCTAACAAACCCTTACAATTATGACAAATCAATAATTCCCACATTGTCGAAAGAGCTATTCAGACAGATTCCATACTGGAATATTCGAAATTCCTCCACAGTATTTCACAACTCGATGTTAATTTGTTTGTGTTTATCTCCTTTCCTTTGTTTACGCTCTCTTGTTTACAATGACGCTCTTACGCCACTCTGTCTATTTGTGTCATCCTCATTTGCGATTCTCAGCAATTCGTCTTGTCTATTTTGCCATAAATGATAAACATAAAACTACAACAATGCCTATTTTGTCCGTTTGTTTCGCTGTCTTGTATTTAATTCGTTGAATACCCTTCCACTTTATATATTGTAGCTTGTATATTCATCTTTTATTCGTTCAATCGTTCGCTACCAAAAGCCAGCTTTTTTACAGCCTGTTTTATATTAATAATGAAATCCAATGTAATAACATGTCTCGAATATATATCGCTTCATACATAGCGGGATTATCTTTCTATCTTTCAACACTCTGCCTCGCTTGTCATAATAGGGTATTATATTTCAATATTAACATGTCTGTCAGTTTGTAGGTCAAATTTACGTGCATATTTGCCCAGCTCTTGTTCAGGAGAAACAAAACATTCCACTTGGCGCCACATAAATATGAATTTATACCGTCAGACCTTTGCCTTTGACCTTAGTAAACATAACATTTTGTCCATATATAAATTTGTACACACACAGTCGCGAATTGTTTTGGGGTCCGCAGCGGGTTATCGACAAAGCATCAACCGAAATTATTCATGTCGTATGAATTATTTAGTTGTGGTTGCACGCGAAAGTAGTTTTTGTTTTCATTTTTGGCGTCTTTGTATGTAGCAATTTGAGTTTAATTTCGTTTTTCTAGAAAATACTTTATAAAAAAATTATGATATACGTTTATAGGAAAACAAACTTATGCTAGGGAACGTTTTGTCAGTTGAAGTATATTGAAACATGAATATCTAAGTGGTCTGAATTAGCTCAATAGCACTTTTAATAGGTCTTAATATACCGTGAAAAATTATGTTGTCAAACGAGCGATAAAATGTAGATATTTCAGCGCTATTCTCTTTAAATTTAAATTGGTTGATTAGTTCTGTAAACTAAATCGATTCTGTTCAATATTCCCGCATGATCATAAATTTATAATCAATTCAAATGATGCCACATGCATAATGTTATAGAAACATGTCTGCTAATTGCTGATCTGTGCAAATATTTGTGTTTCCCTCATTTTATATCACGCGACCTTGTCCATTGATATCACGCGACCTTGTCCATTGATGTATCACTTTTATTATATATTTTTCAATAACCATATCACTTTTTCCGTTTTTTGTTGCTTGCTCACAGCCGGGATCTTCCTGCTCGGCGCCACATCTCATTTAACCCAATGTCGCCTGTCAGAACTACACACGTAAGAATCTCGCATCTTGTAAGCAAGTCTGCCAACAAGCTGTCAACAAGTTGTGTTCGCACTGCTTGTCCCAAGTTGTCAACAAGTTTGGAACAAGCTGTTAACAACTTGTAACAACCATGTCGATATTATCAGATTTGTTGCAAGGTTGTTCCAACAAGTCCGATACTGTCATGACATAACAATATTGTTACAACCTTGTGTCGTCAACCTTGTAACATTCTTGTTATATCATGACTGTATCAGACTTGTTAGAACAACGTTGCTACAAGTCTGATAATGCCATCAAGCTTGTTTCAAGTTGTTAACAGCTTGTTTCAAGCTTGTTGCAACAACTGGGAACAAGCAGTGCGAACACAACTTGTTGACAGCTTGTGAACAGATTTGTAACAAGTTGTTTGCAAACCTGCAACAACTTGTGCGTTTTTACGTGTGTACACACGTAAAAGTCTCACAACTTGTCAACAAGATGTGTTCGCAACAAGCTTGTAGCAAGCTTGTCAACAAGTTGTAACAATGCTGTTATTTTATCAAGTTGCTACAAGGTTGTTACTCACAACTTGTTATCAAATTGTTGAATTGCAGGACGAGAACAAGTTGTTGGAACAACATGTAAAAAGTCTGTTGAGCAAAACAACCTTGTAGCAAGTTGTCAACAAGCCGTTAACAACTTGTCAACAAGCTGGGAACAAGCAGTTCGAACACATCCTTGGAACAGCATAACAGCATTGCACAACTGCTGCTGCAGTTTGTTACCTTATCCAGCTTTTACATATAGAGCAGTGTATTAGGGCAGTGCATGATAAGCACTGTTACTTTAGGATATATGTAGGATCTTGAAGGACATTCGTTGGTTTTCAATATGGCGACAAAAACTACAATTTCAGGTTTTGAAACAATTCGAGTCAAATTTGACAAAAATACAGAAGCTTTTCACGTTATGTATTTGAAAAGTCATTCTGTGAGAGAGGAGAACAAACATACGCCAAATGGTAGGACGTTATTCGTGTTAAATGTGCCTCCTTATTGCTCAAAGGTTGGTAGAATTTTCATCTTTTCACATGATAGATTAATATAAAACACAGATCATTCGTCTAGACGTGTAATTCCTCTGATGGATCAGACGCCATAGTGTAAATACAAATCAAGGCGAATTTGCCAAAGGAACTGGCTAGAATACTGAGAATGGACCACAAGTTTGTCAATAATCAATCTTTTATAAATATTATAAGGTGTAAAGGTGTATTAATACCCTCCAATCTTCATATTTGGCAGAAATGGACCCCATAATTGAAATCTTTATGCTAAAATTAGTCTGTACCGAAAATGTCATGATGATTGGATATTCAGCACGTGAGTTTATACAGCATTTGGAATTATTTTTACTATAGATTTGTATGGAATTTCCACTGCAATGAAGATTTTCCAATTGCCATAACTCTCGTCCTAAATGTCCAAACATCATAAAGTTTTTAGCTTGGACTAATTTGAGTATGACGATTTCGATTGGGTCATTCCAGAAAACATCCATACCACCCCCACAGAGGAAATTGGAAGTGAACACCCCTACCCCCTTCGGATGTCCTAATACATTTACTATTATCACAAACAATGTTTTCTCCCCTCCCCCTCCGGACGGCAGAAATTTCCTCCGTGGGGAAATGTGGATCTTTTCTGGAACGACCCATTCTGAGAACCATTTTTGGCAAAGATCTGTAGATAGTGCGATGAAAAATTTGATGACATCGGATCAGAGAATGGCTCATTTAATGACTGTATATTTTAGGCTGCGCTACGGAATGTGTTTGCTGGTTGTGGTGCAATTCAGAATATACACATTCAGAAACAGCCTGGTCCAGTCACTGAAAAAAAGAAATCGTTTTTCAACCTGGAAGATAAAACAATAGTATGTTTAAAATTAATAGTACATGTTTTCCATTGTGGAATGATATTATTGGCAGTTTTATTTAAGTTGCTATTTTCTGTCAGATATTTAACCCATTGAGTGGCAACACTCTCCACTTGACGAGTAAAATTGTCTGGCGATAGACAGAGTAAAATACTAAAGTAGGGTGTATTTAATTTGAACCTTGCTCTTGACCATGTGATTGTCTTATTTTGAAGGGATTTAAGGGTGCATATGTAGTTTTCAAGAAGGAATCTTCACTACAAAAAGCTCTGCAGTTGAGCTCGGAAATAAGATATTTTTCAACTGAAGATAAACCTATTGAAACTGGAATAAACAGTAAGTTTTTTGCTGATGGTTTATGTCCTAGGTCTATTCATAGTTGGGCGTAAAAAAAAATATCTGTGGTTCCGGTTCCCGACCGACCCTATTTTTTTCTGCCGACCCTATTATTTTTTCAACTTGATTGACCATGCGACCCTATTTTCTCCGGGTGGTTGCAGGTTGCTGCCAAAATGGCGTCTGTTCTCACACTAATTATTGAAAGAACTATGAAAAAAAATATTCAAAAAAAAATTATTTCCGACCTACCGACCCTAATTTTTTTGCGATATGAAACCGGAACCACAGGTTTTGTTTTTTTACGCCTTGTTATATATTTCTTATTTGATCACATTTTCAGAGTGGTGCAAGGAATATGCTTCGAATTATCCAAACGCAACAAAACTACAGAAAGAAATAGATCAATTTATGGAAGAATTTGACAAAAAAAAAGAAGAGGTATTTAACCCACTGAGTGGCAGTGCTCTCTCTGTAAAGTAAAATCATCTGGTGTTAGTAATAAATATAAGTAAAGTAAAGCACATCAAGATATATTGTCGCTTAATAAAGGCTTAATATATGATTGACATCCATATTTTGTTAAGTATCTTGGAGAACATTGTACTAATAAAATGCCCGGCTGGCAAATGTATGATGAGTAGCAGGGCTCATAGTTTACTGAAAACTTGCTTCAGAGAGGGACCATCTTTAACTCATTTAGTGCCAGTGTTCTTCCCTTGACAAGTAAAATCATCTGGCATTAGACAGAGTAAATTGGCTTGCAATCCCTGGTAGAAATCTTAATTAAGATCTTAGGTAAGATCTTATTAAGATCTTAATTAGGATCTTGTTAAGATCTTAATGTAAGATCCTATAAGATCTTATAAGATCTTGTAAGATCTTATTTAAGATCTTGTAAGATCTTGTAAGATCCTAATTAGGATCCTGTAAGATCTTACAGGATCTTAAATAAGATCTTATATAAATCTTAAAGGAACTTAAGTAAGATCTTAAAGGATCCTAAATAAGATCTTACATAAATCTTAAAAGATCCTATAAAATCTTACATAAATCTTAAAAGATCCTATAAGATCTTACATAAATCTTAAAAGATCCTATAAGATCTTACATAAATCTTAAAAGATCCTATAAGATCTTACATAAATCTTAAAAGATCCTATAAGATCTTACATCAATCTTAAAGGATCCTATAAGTTCTTACATAAATCTTAAAAGATCCTATAAGATCTTACATAAATCTTAAAAGATCCTATAAGATCTTACATCAATCTTAAAAGATCCTATAAGTTCTTACATAAATCTTAAAAGATCCTATAAGATCTTACATAAATCTTAAAAGATCCTATAAGATCTTACATCAATCTTAAAGGATCCTATAAGATCTTACATCAATCTTAAAGAATCCTATAAGTTCTTACATAAATCTTAAAAGATCCTATAAGATCTTACATAAATCTTAAAAGATCCTATAAGATCTTACATAAATCTTAAGATCATATAAGATCTTACATCAATCTTAAAGGATCTTATAAGATCTTACTAAGATCCTACTCAGATCTTAACATATATCTTACAAGCAACTGCAATATCTTATAGGATCTTGTAAGATCTTATTTAAAAATAATTTAAGATCCTATTTAACATCCTGCAGGATCCATTAAGATCTTATATATATCTTAAAGAATCTTAATAAGATCTTGTAAGAAATCTTAATAAGATCTTATAAGAAATCTTAAGAACACCTTGTCAGAAATCTTTAAGAATCTTAAGAAGCTAGATCTTATAATTTTAATCTTAAATGTTTTAAGTATCTTAAATATAAATAAGATTTTACATAAAATATTATATAAATCTTAATATGTAAATCTTAAAAAAAGTTGTACACTGTAAATCCGGGAATGTTGTCACAACACCAAAATCGGTGTAAACTCTTGCCTCTGGGAGACATCAGTGTAAATAGAACTTTGTGTCGGTATGAACACCGATTTGGTGTACATTTACACCATCCTAGGTTATTTAACGCCGCTTTGGTGTAAATCCGCTTGCCTCTGTGTGAACAACAATTTGGTTAAAAATGAATTTATTACAAATTTAAACTGATTATTTTTAGAGTTTAACCCATTAAGCTGCAGAGCTTCTAAATTGACAAGTAAAATTGTCTGGCGTTAGACAAGTAAAAAAAAGTAGCATGCACTGGGGCACATTACAGCTCAATCGGTTAACTAGAGACATTGTCAGATTTTTTGGTTAACCCATTAAGCTGCAGAGCTTCCCCATGCATTGACGAGTAAAATCGTCTGGTGTTAGACAAGTAAAAAAAGGTAGGGCACACTGGGGCGCATTGCGGCTCAATGGGTTAAAACTATAGTTTATATTACATGTTTTGATTCAATTGAATCATTTCAACATAGTTTATATCAGTCACTGTAATCCAAATTAAAGTTCATGTTACCAGATGTACGGGTGATTTGAAACGAATAGTCTTTGCTGAATGGCATTTTGACACAGTCGAATAAGAACACATCACTATATTGTAGCGCACAAAATCCACAAATGTTTTGCTGTAACTGTTCTTTGTTAAACATTAATCTAAGCCAACATGTTCCCTTAAAAAGATAATTATTTTGCATCAGAGAATATTACGAAGAGTGCACTGGATGTCTTATGGGCTTTTGAGGAAGTATCATACTTATACTAACAGTAGATAGAGCAAACCCAATCTAATATTTTGTTGGTGACGATTATATTATTTGAGATTTGGGCAGAAAGTTTGGCTAAAGTATTGACAAGTAACACTTTTTTAGGGCAGGTCAAGTAGTTTCTGGCATACTACGATTTAACAAGGTACAATTGGCAGAGAAATTGGTTATAACCAGAGTGGCAGGATAATATTAACTGTAAAGTTGTAATGACTTACAATATGAAGTAACTGAAGCACATAAATTAAACCAGTTCTTGCTGTATGTCTCAGTGTCTGTTGTACACAATGCTGCACCAGCTTTTCCCTTGAACATGCCTTCCTGTGCCAATTTGTACAGTAATTTTCTGTGGTGAGTGATTGCTACAAAATGAAAATTGGGATTATTCTACAGTCCAAGTTAATTTGTACATAATCCTACTATTACCCAAAAACCTCATTAGCCAGACTCATTATTTCTATTAAAGTTATACACAAGTTTGTCTTTTTTAAACTTTTTTTCTCAGTCACAATAAGCACTACCTTTGGGAAATACCTGGTGACCAGATTATCTCACTATCCTGCTTGGATATGACCAACCACAGGTACATTTAGTAAGAATGCCATTCTATCATCTGTGGGTGGTTGGTACAACACTACAATGAGCTTACTCTAGTATCTGGGCTGCCTCGGTTTGATATAAACACACAACTTGACTCATAAACATTTACTAATGCCATGTTAGGGTCTGCATACTACTTAGCATATTGGGCTATTTCTTCAGGGCAATCAGTGAATCAGGGGTACACTATAATTTCCTCAGGAGTGGGTTATCTGGATAATAAATGGACATATAGCTATGTATTATGATAGCACAATATAGATAAAACAAAGGAAGGATTCTTCTCCTCTCATACAAAGCCATAAAACTTTCTCTGGCGATTATATCAATATTAGCTAAATGAGTCAAGTATTGATATCCTCTCAATACACAATTATATAAACAATATTCATACCTTCTTGATCTTGACAGCTGTAGCCTGTACATATTCTAGTCTGTTGTCGTTTTATGTATCATGATTTCGACAGTTTGACTTGCTTGGATCACAATATTATGACAGTATTTATTGCTTGTAATTATAATCTGTAAATACAAAGCAATAGCACAAAGATTTAATGTATTTTAATAATAACAATGTATTATTGAACCCAATACAAAATAAAATGCGACCAACAGCATAGGCGCGGTTAATAAAAAATATACATGAATACAACTATTTATGGCACATATTTACACACAAAACTTCAAAATATGGACATAGTTGAACACTTACATTCAAAATTATTGTGTGAATCTT